>PVJH01010492.1:0-72530 GCA_004026705.1 Nesogale talazaci
GAAGTTGGTTGTCAATTTTTCTAGTTCTCTGAAGAAGGCTGTTGGTATTTGGATCGGGATAGCATTGAACTTATAGAGTGCCCTGGGTAGGATAGACATCTTTATTATATTGAGTCTCCCAATCCATGAGCATGGGATGTTCCTCCATTTGTGGAGGTCACTTTTCGTTTCCTGTAGTAGGGTTTTATAGTTTTCCTTGCCATCTATCTTATTTTAAGTAAATATCTTCGATATATTTTCTTCCTGTTAGTTTATCTGAAGATAATTTACACTTTACTTAAGCAGCCATAAAGATATCACAAATAATATCAAGTTTTATAGACTACAAAGAATTTGAATGTTTTTATTTTCTTTAACATGTTGCGCTGTTATGTAAAATGGATCTAATGCTAATACCTACCAAGTTACAAAAAAGATTAGTAAGGGATTTAAAGAGTTATGTGATTTTTCTAGTACAATGCTAATCCCACATAAAGTACTTAAAGGCTGGTCTAAATTGTGTAGTAGTGAGGGTGGCCAGTGATTCTCAGGAAAGGCAGATCTATGTTTTCTCAAATCATTTTCACTTTTTTCATAAACCAGATGGCCCAGAAACACGTTGCGTCTATCCAAAGAGCATCATTTCCTTTCGGATCATTGCTGTAGGAAACTGGATAAGGCTTGATGAAGGGTTCTGAATATCTTCCTCTTCATCCCTTGCAAAATTTGGAATTCTAATTCTAATGAGCTATTGCACCCGTTTTAACACCTTCCTCATGTTATGTTGAATGAATAAATAAATAAATTTAAGAAAACCATTTTACAATTATGCACAGTTGCAGCCTGGATAACTTACGGTGGCCCCTTATAGTATCAGTTTTAGGAGCTTTATTCAGTGCATTTAACAAAACTTGCAATTGCAAAGTGCACTTCACCTGTGTAAGTGATAACTAGACTGATACCTTCTCGGCCCTATGAAATTCTGCACCTGATATTTCCTGTCTACTCTGCCTTCATCCTTTTGGCAAGATGTTCTGCCTTAACACTCAGTTGTACTTCTTTTTCTTTCCTGCTCATTATGCTTTAATTCTGAGGACCAGTTGAGGGCAGACTGTATTACCCTTTAAAAATTAGAAAAATTTATAATAGACAAACCACTTTCTTACATGGATGGCCAAATGTTATGATGCCATTTTTCATATCATTTATAATCTTGTCACAATCCATTTAACAAAGTTTGGTTAGATAGCTGTGAAAATTATCTTCCAGAGTAGTTTTTCCCCCCCCCCAAGGATGGGGGTGGGGTGTGTGTAACTTTACTACAATTAGTATGTATGGTGCAGAATTGCATGCAAATGACACGTATCAGCAGTATGATAATTTAAACATATTTAAACAAAAATGACAAAGGATGAATGCACAAATTTGCTACTTAGACCACTGCAGCTTCAAGGACCCAATTTCTTTTATTGATTTAAAAATAGATGAAAACAAAAAAAAATTAAAAGTTGTGCCTGAAAAAAAGGGTACTGCAAAATAACCAAAAATAGCTATAGTGTAATACCTCTAAATCATTACTATCATGCAGAAGTTAAAATGATTCCAGCAATTGCCATGATATTCCTTATTTGTCCTCTCATTTTTCAAAGTGCATGAACTTACATTTAAAAGAACAAGGGATAGCTATAAGAACACCCAATAAAAGGATTAAAATAATAAATAAATAAATGATAAATGAAATTATAAAAAATTTTAGAAAGGAAAGAAAGAGAAAAAATGTGTTGTAGGAGCCATGAGAAATGTATCTACAGCTTTGGGGGCAACATAATTTCATTTATTTACTCTTTCCTGAAACCTTGGTGGTGGTGAGGAATGTGGGTTAAGTTTTCAGAAGGATAAAATACCTATGCTTAAAAAGTAGAAGATTCCATGTTTTCTATAAACACATTATTTTAAGGGAAGACTATTTGAAAATGAATATTCATCATGACAATTGAGCGTTAAGAAATGTGACTTTAGCTTTTCTATGAAATTATGGAGCCTATTTGCCTAGTAAACTACCTGGATGATACTGCTTATGCTTAGCTACTGTCCAAAGGTTTGACAATTGAAACCCACTTAATGGAACCACATAAGAAAAGCCTGGTGCTCTGTTTGCATAAATATTATAACCTGGAAAGCCTTATAGTGCTCATGCTATTCTGTAACATTTGACTTCACAGTCCCTATGAATCAGGGGTTGACTCATTGTCAGCAATGAGCAGTCAGTTGATTGAGCCCCATTAATAGGCAGTATTATACAAATGGTACTTTGCTTCAGACTGTATGCAGCATAGTTCCTGGTTCCTTGTAAAAATGAGATTTCACTCATATCATAATTAAAATTTATGATTTCTTTATAACATGTCTCTTTCATACTTCATTTTTGTATGTGTACCTTTCCTTTGAGGATTTATTTTCTCCTTCTATAACTGAGTAAATCAAGGTAATTCAAATGGATAAGTCAATATTTTATGTCTATTTTTAATATTTTTATTGTGGATTGGGAAAAGGCTTACCAAGAAAATCAGCTTTCTATTCCATAATGCATCCTTTGGTTTCATGTCATTGGATACACTTCATGCGATGTCACATCCGCTCTTGTACTTGCTCTCTACGACGCTCTTTTCCACCAGTCTTTGTTTCATAGCTCTTCTGGACTTTTTCCTAGGGCAGAATCTATCTTTTTTATCTAAAATAAATGATTACTTCAAAAGTATGTTCATGTTATAGACCTATTGCTTGGCTGAAAATCGGGCTATTTTGGTGAGAAATCAGTTCCTGACGGTTGAACACGGACCATAGTCTCTGAGGTTCTACCAGTCTCTACTATTATGTCTCGCCTTTTGTATGATTCTTCACTTTGTTTCCCATTTTTTAATCCCAACTTAGAAGCACATAATGTTATCCCTTTCAAAACATTCAGGGTACATTAGATAGTGGTAACTAAGCACCATTTAGTCCCCTTGTTTCAGAGTCATGATGTCTTGTATGAGTAATACATCAGTTCACTGAACTAGGTATTTCCATATGTCTTTGATTTTTCTCCCCTCTTCTTTCCCTTAGATTGGCCAAAACTAATAGTTGGACTTGACTGACTACTTATAAGCTATGAGGATTACAGTAGCTACTCATCAAAGTATATCATTGTCCTTATGAAATATGTTATGTCAAGTCTCCTTGGTGTCCCATAACACTATGACCCCGAATTCCAGGCCAAGAGATTTGTTCCCTCAAGGTGGTTAGCTATGGCTAAGAAGTTCTAATAACTTTTTCTTCTAAAAGCCAAATATTTTGAGATGGAGGTTATAATTTTCTTCTCCTAAAAGAGTGTATCAATGAGTATTTACTAGGTCAATGCAATGGCCAATAAAATAATATAATAGTCTTTTTATACCTGTATACTAGAAATACTCTACTGAGAATAGGATATTCACAATGGGTAGTGAGGATTGCTTCTTCTGAAATATTCCTTCATTCTGATCTCTATTCTAAACAGAGAAAACAGAACCATAAATATAAGAGGCAATTTTTAAAAGTCACCTGTGCATTAGAACAGAGAAATTTGATATTTGGATGATGATGGTACTATCGCCAAATACTTTGACTCTAATTGCATTTATTGGTATTGTAGGTATTATGCTAATCAATCTCGCTGTTTATTTCATCCCCATTCACTTTCATTCTTTGCCAAACATGATATCCTCTTTTGGCAACTGATTCCTCCTGGTGATACATCCAAAGCAAACAAGATAGACAACATTCTCATGTGAATCATACATCTTAAAGGTTAACATAAGAACAGAAAATGATGAGCTGCATTTCCTAGTCTGTTTTTTATAGCCATTGAGAAACTTGGCCATCATGGATGACTCTGATGATACATGAAATACCAGGAGCATTGCTTCCAAAAATCACAATACTCAAATCACCGCAGTGCAACAAATTAATAATGAAACAAAATCAAAATCCCTGGAGAATCTCGATGTAGCATTTCTTGTGTTAACATAATTAGATACATGTAAATATGCCTTGCCCTGGAGGTTATGAATATGGGATGTACAAGAAAAAATTCAAAATGTTCTTAAAGCAAAGATGAGTTTTAGGTTTGCCAACATTTTAAGAGCTACACTCTTTTAAACAAGACAAAAATTGGGAAAGAGGTTTGGCAAAGGATATAAATTTGGTTGCTATCAATGTATAGATGACTTTTGCATACTATCAGTAGTTATTCAAAGGAGAAATAGTCTATATAATGAAGAAGTAACAGAAGGAGGAGGAGGAGGAGGAGAAGGAGAAGAAGAAGAAGAAGAAGAAGAAGAAGAAGAAGAAGAAGAAGAAGAAGAAGAAACAGTACTTCTGAGGACTAGTTTGGAGTTTAGGGAGGAGAGGAGAGAGTATCACTGGAGATTAAGATGAAACAAGTGCAAAACCAACATAGAGTGGTAGAGAGAAAAGTTGATGATCTTGGAAAGATTTCAGCTCCAGATCATTGCAATAAAGTGAATACTTCAGTAAAGTAACATGTATTTTGGCTCTCCAGTGAGAATTACACTTACACTATTATGTAGTCTATTAAGTATGCAATAGCAGTATGGAAAAATTGAAATAGTGTGAGATTAACCAAGACAAAACACAGACATGAGTTAAGCACATGTTGGGGGGAAAGACACGAGTAGATTTGCTCAACACAAGGTTGCCAAAACTTCCCATTTGTAGAATAAGGTGCAGTGTCTGTGCAGTGCAATGAAGTGCAATGTGATGGAATTAGGTGTGCCTGTATGCGATGGCTTACAAAGTCTATCCAGTGTTGTGTTCTAGCAAGAGAGAGAAAATGACCTAGAGAACACAAGTGAAATAATTGGCCAGAGTAGGGAATGTAGGGAACACTACACATGTGGAGGCGGGAGCCCTGGTAGCCCTGTGGTTGCATGGCAGACTGCAGACCTCAGGTCAGCCTTTTGAAGCGAGGCTAGCAGCTGTTCTGCAGATGACAAGCCTTTCTATGGCCATGATCAGTTTCAGATCTCCACAGCGCAGTTCTACCCTGTCCCACAGAGCTGTTATGAGTCAACCTTGACTTAATGCCCATGAGTTTTGCTTTTGGCTGAACTCGATTAGTGCTGATTCCACTGCATTTTAGGAGGATTAAACAGTTCCTGTGTATCGGACAGCATCTGACACAAATACAAATGCATTAATTAGTGGTTGCTCTGACTCTTCCAACATTTGATGATTCATCACTTTTTTCAAGGTCATAATTCAACTTATTATCAAATTTCAGAAAGAAAATACGGATAATCTTGATCACTCCCCTGGGACAAGTCAGATGTGCTAAAAGAATGATATCCGCACTCTAATATTCTCACTTGGCTTTATTGAACTCGTTCTAGAAACATGTACTGAACATTCAGAATATGTTTAACTGCATTCTAGGTATGTTGCCTCACTGAGTGTTTAACAAAATCCTGAAAAGATATTAATGTCCTTATGTTATAGATAAGGGACGCTACATTTAGATAGCATAACCTGCCTGGCCTGATACAGCTGATCATTAGGAGTTATTCTGTGGATCCAAGCATTCTGACGCTAGCAAAAGCCAAACCAGTTACCGTCAAGTCAATTCAGACTTCTGACAATGCCATGTGTAGAGAGTAGAACTATGTCCCAGGGCTTTTAGGCCATCAGTTCTCAACCTGTGGGTCACGACCCCTTTGGGGGTTGAATGATGACCCCTTTACTGTGGTTGCCTGATTCATAGCAGTAGCAAAGTTACAGCTATGAAGTAACAATGAAAATAATTCTATGATTGGGGGATCACCTCAACATGAGGAACTGTATTAAAGGGTCATGGCATTAGGAAGATTGAGGACCATCATTGTAGAAGACTTGCTTTTGAAATGCCTCTGAGGGCATTTCAATCACTAGCCTTTCAGTTAATGCTAGAGTGTTTAACTGTCTATATCAATCCAGGAACTCTAATCTGACTTTACTTTCTTCCAGGTTAGTCCCTAGCTACTTAAAATTTGGATTGTGCTTTATAGGTCTTAAGCATGCTTACCTTTATCCTACAGCTAGGTAAAATAAA
Source organism: Nesogale talazaci (assembly GCA_004026705.1). NCBI lineage: Eukaryota > Metazoa > Chordata > Mammalia > Afrosoricida > Tenrecidae > Nesogale > Nesogale talazaci. The sequence goes on from PVJH01010492.1 coordinate 6,107, forward strand.
CCAAGTAAATATTAAATTAATCACTCATTAGTCAAACAGACAACTGGAAAAAAAGCTTTTAGAAAAGAGGTAAAACAGAATATGTCACAAAACTTTCTCCAAAATATTTTATGTTAAAGAGAACACTCAGAAGAATTAATGGAGTATAGCTTAGAACACTGAAATAGGGTCTCTTTCAGAAAGACTTTAAAATTAATCAGTTAATCATTTGGTGACATTTAATCAAGAACTAAGAATCTAATCAATGACTGACCCATTGTAATGTGGGGTACTGGTCTGGCTCCCTGCCTGGACTGTCCAATCTTAATTAGCAATTATTGCAGCCCAGTGACCCATTGCCCCTGGGAAATTTCAACAAGGAATAGCTACTTCTGAGTGGAATTTTCACCTTTTGCCTCCATCACTTGTTATTGGCTGTATGTTTATTCAGTTTCCAGTTTCTCAATGGGCATATTTGATGGAGACATCTGGCATTAGACCAACAATTACTTTAATGAGAAGAAATAATGAAGCTGTCCTGAAGGCAGGTGTGCGATTAAAACTTTCTTCACTTCCATCTCTTTTTTAACTTTCTCCTTTTCACTCATTCTGAAATATGGCCTTATTGAATAGAATTAATTTTGTTTTTTCTGAACTACGCAAAGAAAGAGATACAGCTCAGAGTTAAGATAGGCTTTTGTTTCAATGTAAAATTGAGAATTTCAATTTAGACTGAATCCTTAAGACAACGGGAAAGCCCTCTTGATTATTTCAGAGCTACTTTTTTAAAATTCTCATTTGGGAAGTTCTTAGACATAATGTCTATATTGTTTCCATTTACCTGTGGGTAATTAACCTTTTCTAATGTTAATTTTATTTTACCAGTGACTCTTACAGCTCTTATCACAATCCACACAAATATCCACTTTGCCAAACACATTTTTACATGCATTGTTATTATTTTTTAAAATATTTTTTATCATTGAGCCGCTGGCATTAGCTCCTCATTTTCTCCCCTCCCTCCCTCACCTTCTATCAATCTCCCATGCCCCTTTCATAATTTATGAATTATTTTTTCATGTTTTACACTGACATCTCATTTCACCTACCTATCTGCTGTCTATCACTCTGGGATAGGTGCTTACATCAATTCCACCTGACTCCCCCACTTCCCCCCCCACACACACACACCTTTACCCTCCTGGTACAGCTGCATTCCTTATTGGTCCTGACAAGCTCATCTGTTCTGTATTCCTAGTGCTTTGAGTTCTTATCTGCACCAATATACACATTCTTGTCTAGCCAGATTGGTAAGATAGAATTGGGGTCATGGTAGTAGGGGGTGGAGGAAGGAAGCTTTAAAGAACTAGAGGAAGTTGTGTGTTTCATTGGTACTATACTGCACTCTGCTTTCCCCCCTCATTCCCATTGATATGCTTTTTGTTTGTTTTGTTTTGCGTCTTTGATGCCTGATACCTGATCCCAACAACACCTCATGATCACACAGGCTTGTGAGATTCTTCCATGTGGGATTTGTTGTTTCTCACCTAGATGGCCACTTGTTTATCTTCAAGCCTCTGTGACCCCTGGCTATCTTTTTGTAGCCAGGCATCATCAGCTTTCTTCATCACATTTGCTTTGCATCCATTTTGTCTTCTTGTCCAGCGATTATGTCAAGGAAGGTGAACGTCATAGTGTGTTGTGTTAGTAAAACAAATTGCTTTTGCATTGAGGTAGTACTTGAGTAGAGATCCGATGTCCATCTGCTATCATAATACTTTATAAATAAATATATGTGTGTAACTTTATTCCCCTTTCATTGTTTATAAATGTATTTACATATATGCATGTCTGTATTTAGACCTATATAACAGTCCCATGCCTCCCAGTTCTTTCCTCTATTTCCTTTTACTTTCCTCCTATCCCACTATCCCACTATCCTATCCCACTATCATGGGTAACAACTTTTTTTAGTCTCTTTTTGTGGAAAGCATCGTTAGGAAAGATCATAAAAGTCTTTCCTGTGAACTAGGAGCATAAGTTAAGTGACGAGATTTTAAGCAGGACACCATTGACCAGGGGTTGAGGGGGCGGTTCTTAGTTAAAAATTTGGTCTATATGGAGCAACAAAAAATGTTCATAGAATGCAAAGATTGCATTGCAACATTTTAAAATGCCACAGGACATTGTTAAATTGTTAAAAAGTGGGACGTCTGGTCACTTTTAAAAGAGACAATCACATGATACTCAGAAGTATAAGAACATTTCAGGAAGAATAAACTGCAAAGAAAAAAGCTCTGAGCAGAAGCAAATTTGGCCTTTCCAAGGACCAGAAAGAACACCTGTGTAGCTGGAGGTGGTGGTTATATAATATGTCAAATTGAGAATTAAGAATGTAGGGGTGGAGTCTAACCTGTCAATCAGATCATCGCCAATGAAGCCTTGTGTGGGCATAGCCTTCTGAGGATTCTGGGAAATCTAGTTATATGTCTTTCTTGGACACTGGAGACACTATTTCCTTCAGTGTTCACTCCCTTAGAGAACTCTCCTGACAAGACACATGGCACTATGCTGATAGACCCTGTTCCCTGGGAACTGGAAGAGCCACCTGGAGATTCTTATCAGTGCTGAGATGTTTACAATGCCACTGGATCCAAAGATATTCTACCCACTGGCTTGTAATAGTCCTGCATTCAGCATCATTGTATGTATTTTGTGAGTCTGAAGAGGACTTTCTAGATTGCTGGAGGACACAATAGTTAATATTGAACTTATAAGCTTGATATGAACTGGGCTGGGATGTTTTCTCAATGTTTATTTCCTCTTGTATATAAACCACTCTTATACATACATACATACATACACACATACATGTACATATGTGTGTGTGTCTCCATGATATTGTTTCTCTAAACTACCCAGACTAACTAACACACTGGGGCAACATGAGGGGAAATTGTAAGCATAAAACTAAGTGAGACAGGCAAGGACTGACCACACAGGAAGATAAGGCAGGGGTTGAAGGAGATTATTCCTAGTGTCCTGCACACTGGAAGTAATCTGTCTGTGTATTTTTAGCACTAGAGTGACAGCATTTAAATTAACTTAAAAAATCTGTATGTAGTTGCTATACATTAAAGTAGGAGTTAAAGTGGGGCATAAAGAAGATTCATTTGAAGAAAATGTCAGTAGATTGCTTAGCACAATGTCTGGACTTTAATATCTGAAACTCTTAGTTGTTACCATCATTATCTTTAAACTGTTCTTATCAGAGAGGAGCGCCCTCTTTAGGAGAGCATGGTGGCATCTTCTCTACAACTTGGCTCCCTCTGAAACCACTAATTTCCTCAACGCCAAAGTATTCGGTCAAGGACTGAAAGAAGATGAGTTTTTACCAACTTACTCTTCGTCTATGAAGCATCATTGAGGCTCACCATCTCAGGTATATTAGAGGTGAAAATAATTTTGAGAATTTCCATATTTATAGTTTATTTTTCTCATAAGAATTATAACGACACTAGGATCATATCAAATTCAAATTTGGTGTGCAGATCACTAGAGAACTCATTTCTATACCAAAAGGGAAAAAAAAGACACACTATTTGTAGATAAGGCACTTCTCAATGAACTAATTATAACCTCAATTTTAAAAGCTGCATCCCTGAATGCAAGCTAATTTCCCTGACTTATAAATGTGCAGTTGTTAAAAATACCAAAAGTGACCTTGTTGTTGGGTATTGTCAAGTCAGGTCAGACTCAGAGCAACACTAGGAATCATACAAGGAAATAGTGCCTTGTCCTGTGCCCTCTTCAAAAAGGTTGCAATATTTGAGCCCAATGTTGCAGCTACTGTGTCAATCCATATCTGGAAGAGCCATCTTCCTTTTGCTCAGTTTGTGCTTTCGCAAGCATGGTGTCCTCCGTATGTACAAAATATGGGGAATGAAATCTCATGCTCCTCTTTTCTTGGGAGTGTGCCACCCAAACCAAGGCCTAGAGTCTCACGGGGCAGCTCGACCCTGCTCTACAGTGTCTGCGAGGCAGGGTCAATTCAATGGAAGCGAGCTGAATTTCTTCCAAGAAGATTTATTCGTTCTTCTGGAAGCCCATAGAACATTCAATATTCTAAACTAACACCATCATTCAAGATCGTTCGGATACAAATTCGAACGAACTGAAATATACAAATAAAGCAAACTGCTTAAATTTGGAAAAGTATACCTATCAAAACCTAAGCAACAACAATCAAAAACAAAACCATGCAGCAAGCATCATAGCTAATGGCCCCGTTATGTGTGGAAATGACATAAGGACATGCGCTTCCATGACTTCTATGTAGCACGTACTGTGACATTTCTGGCCAGTGCACAAAGAAATATATCTTATTTTTGTAAGAGACGTACCAGGCCTAAAGATTGACAAAGAAAAAGGTACAGTATCATTAAGGCATGTTCATGTTTATAAATTAAAAGAAATAGATATATTCATAGAAATTTAAACTTTTAAAATAATTTTAAGATATAATATTTGAGCTAATTGAATTTTGCAAGGTTTTTGATTAGAAAATCCAATTACATTTTTACAAATTAATAATAAATAATTAGAAAATGCGATTTTGGAAACTCAGAATCAAAAGCATTGTTGTATATAAAAATCAAATAAATGATACACAAGATCTCTATGTGTAAAACCACAAAAGAGAAATTAAAGGAAAAGGAAATACATGGACAGGTATTTCATGCTTTTGATTTAGATGATTCATTAATTTATAAATCTCAGTCCTCTGCAGGTTAATAGAGTCAGAGAAAATTTAATAAAAATCACAGCAGTATATTTTTTTAGTGAAAATTGCCATGCCAACTCTAAAGAAGAAGATAGTTCCATTGACAGATATTAAAACTAATTACCTGTATATATTAATTAAACTGGAATAGTATTGGTGCAAGATATATGATTAAAGCAAAGAAACATCCAACAGAATTCTAAAACAAATGGATATCTACCTATCTAATCTATCAATTTTTCTATCATCTAGAATCATCTAACAGAGTGTTCACTCTCCTTGATGACAACCCTGTGTGTCTGTGTAGAACTGTGCCCCATAGGATGCTCACCAGTTGATTTTTCAAATGTAAATTGCTAGGCCTGGGGAAATTGTGTGGACTCAAGTCCCTAATGTTTTCATAATAGCTTAGTGTGCTAAAACACTTTCACTACCCACATTGACATGATTTATGACAAAATTGCCAGGCAGTATTTGGAAAAGGATAATATCACTAATAATGACGTGGGAACAATACCATTTAAAAAATATTGAAACTTGCCCTCACCTCAAATTACACACACACACACACACACACACACCTTAAAATACATATAATTTGGGATTGCCTCAGACCTAAATATGCAAAACAAAGTGAACTTGTTTCTAGAATGCCATTGAAAAATACCTTCATTGCCTTGAGGTAGGTAGGTAAAAAATTAATTTTTTAAAAGCCCCAGAAGCTCTAACCATAAGCAAAAGCAAGCTAAATTGGATTCTCAATTCTATAAATGGTTCTTATGATATCTCCCTATTCAATATCTTCATATTCATGAAGAGATCACTGAATATATGGGTGAAAAGCAAAGTGTGGTAAAGAAATCTGATTGTGCCTAGCTATCAGAAAGAATAACACTGAGTCTTAAAGACTTGTCTTAAAACAAGAAACCATCTAATTGAGGTGGATGGCTAACTCCACATTGAGAAATCACACCAGCCTGTATGAGGCAAAGACTGAAAATAATAAAAATCCAAGACCAGAGAAGGGAACAGCATTATATGTTAAATTAGACTCAATTTTCAGAGACGATGGATGACAGTGAGAGCCCCCAATCCATTTATAAGGTCTCCATTTGGCTGATGTCTCAAACAAATCTCCTCTGATCATTGACCAGGTGTGAACAGCCTTGATCAGACATTGCAAAGTGGACCATGGGTTAGCATTTAACACCTTATCATTTGTTCTCCTTCAGAATAATTTTAAATATCTCCTGATTTTTATTATCTTCAGCTGAGGCATTTTTTTTCTGTTTTAATTTGTTATTGGTATTTTTGTTGTAGTAGCAATAGTATCTTTTCTCTATATTAAACCCAAGGTAGATTAAATCTATAGAGGCAGTAGCAGGACTAATTGTTTCTTGAGGTTATGCAAGGAGATGATGGGGTAGAATAGAGAGCTCATAACCAAGAGTACACAGAAAAAGGAACTGCTCTAAAATTGATTGTTGTGATGACTGCATAACTCTCTTTAACATGTTTAAACTATTGAACTATAAAATATATGAATTATATGTCAATAAAATGTTAAAATAGTTATAGATTTTGAAGACTCATATACAGAAAAAATATATTTGAAACAGATGTTGGAAATAAGAAGGTAATAGTGTTATGTTGTACTTATTTACTTTGAATACTCACATAAAATACCCACTCTGTTTCTATTTTTCTTAATTGACTGTACAGAAACACTTCCTATTCATATCCTTTATTTTAAAAATTATAAAATCAAACCCACAACTGTTGATTTAATTCAGACACTAGCAACCATAAAGGACCAGGTAGAATTGCCCAGAGGGTTTCTAAGACTGCTGTCTTTAAGGAAATGGTCTGCATAGATTTCTCCCAGGGGAAGATTAGTGATTTCTATCCACTGATCTTTTGGTTAGTGGCCTATCACTTAACTGTTGTCCCTCCAGGCATCCACAAATTTTATATTGTGGCACAGAAGTTGTGTGTTAGGCTGATAGCCCCATGGCCATCAATTCAAACTCACCAGCCACTCTAGAAACCCCTGGGAACTGTTCTTTATCCTATGGCATTGCCATAAGTCAGAGTCACTGATGGTGAGTTTAGCTTTTGTAAGTCTGAGCAAAACTATTTGACTGTAGCTTGTGCAATATTATAAATGATCTCAGAACTCACCAGGTAATCTATTTGACTTGAAAGGGTATTAAATTCATAACAGTTTTTATCTCTAGGACTAAACAGGAGCTCAAGGCTTAAGGGGAAGGGTTGTGAGTAGCAGGATGATCAGCATTCAGACCTATAAAGATCTGAAGTCCAACTGAAGGACATATTTTAACCACTGCATGCAAACGACAGCCATGAATGGGCACAGAGTAGGTGAGCTGGCACACAGGCAGCAGTAATAGATAAAAAAAAAACTGGCATGAAATTGCATTTCTTCTTTGTTTGGAATAAGAGCATCACAGTCCCCAATTACAGAAGGTGGGCAAGTGACATATGCGACAGAGGGGATGGCATGACAGAACATGAAGCTGACTGCTCAGAGAGGTGGCCTTCATTGTGGAGGAAGAAAGGTGTATCGATCAAGGTTTAAAAGGGAGCGGTAAGAGGTAAAAAAAATACATTACAAGAACAAATTGAGAAGGTAGGTTAAAAGGGGTTTTGCATCAACCTATGGGTGTCTTTGTGGTTTACTAGATAGGCAATAATTTTGAACAAGCTTAATATTTCTAAATAATATAGTATGATTATTCAAAAAGCAAACAATAGTAATAATTAAATAAATGTACCATAAGAAATAAGCTTTACTTTTCCATGGGGGATGGGGGGTGGGAACGTTCAGTGAGCAAAATTAAACAGCACATTGCTAACAAAGGAATAATGAGAATATTGCCTCCACTCCCCAATTCTTCTTGGAAATGTTAATACTGGTCCTTTGACACTTTTATCTACAATCACAAAGGATGTCAAAGTTCACATACCCACTAACACACATTTCGTTCATTCATTCAATAAAAAAAAATTGCCTAAAATCTTGGGTTTTTTTAAAATTTAAAATAACAATCTAAAAGTTCTAATAATAAAAGTTGGCATTCTAAATCTATTCATCAGGTGTTCTGAGATGGTAGTAGCAATGAATACTCTTGGCTGCTAACTGAAAGATTAGAGGTTCTAACCACTGTAGAAGCACCTCTGAAGAAAAGCCTGAATTTTTTTACCGAGAATTTTTACATCAAAAACTGCTAAAAGCATATATACACATGAGTCACTATGAATTGAAATCAACTCAATGGCCACTATTAAACTTGTATTATGTGGGATTATTCTACAGAATTTATTTGCATTTTCCAATGGCATTACATGTACGTTTGAGCTGCTAATTGCAAGGTCTGGAGCCCGGATGGCATAGTGGTTACAAGTTGGGCAGCGATCTTCAAGGTTGGCAGTTCCCAATCACCAGCCACTCAGTAGGAAAAAGACAGGACTTTCCACTTGCAAATAGTACCAGACTAGAAAATCCACAGGGGGCTCACTGGGAGTTGGTATTGACTTAATGGCAGTGCGTAAAACTCAAGCTCAGGGTTCAAAGCCACCGACCGCTTCATGGGATAGAGATGAGGTTTTCTACTCTCATAAAGTGTTATGGTCTCAGAAACAGCGAGATTGCTATCTGAGGAAGTTCGCTTCTGTCTTACATGATCACTCTGAGTTAGAATTAGCTTAATGGTGGTGACTTTGGAGGTTTTTTGTTGGTGTTGGGCTTATGAGGTCAGTACTATTCTGTCTTACATGATCACTCTGAGTTAGAATTAGCTTAATGGTGGTGACTTTGGAGGTTTTTTGTTGGTGTTGGGCTTATGAGGTCAGTACTATTCTCTCCAAATCACAGATAAAGAAAAGGTGACCCCGTCAGCTTCAAAGCCCTTTTATAAAGTCAAGTCACCCAGGATGGAGGGGATTCTAAATCCAGGCAAATTGGATTCATGGCTCCACCTTCACTACTGTGCTGAGGATCCTACTCTATCAGGAAAACTGGGATGTGGGTCAGAGGTCATTCCACAGCTAGGCAGTTACAAAAGAAGTAATGTATCGAGCGCATTTCAGAGGTGAAAATCCCTGAGGTCCAACAGTTCACTGGATGCTTGCGCTGAGAGTTGGGTGTGGTTTCAAGCCCAGAAGGCTGCGAGAGGGGATGATATCAACCAGGATGAGAAATATGTGAGTTGGGAACACTTTGGAGATGATTAAAAACATGAAGCTCAGTTTGGGGCTACAAGGACTTTCCTTGCCCATTTTTCCTTGGTGTCTGGTAGAACAAGACCTTATCAAAGTGTTAGGGAGTAATTTCTTCCCTCCTTTCATCCTTTCTCCTTTCCAAAAAAAAGGGGGGGTGGGGCAGGTGAAGCTAGGAAAAAGAATCAAGAAAATGCTTAGCTCAAGTTTCGTACTTTATTGAGATCTGCAACACACTCATACACATATATTCACACAAACACGCACACACACACACACACACACTCAGATGCTTGTTTTTGTGACACCACTCCCCCTGTGGCAGATGATGCCCTGACTTTATGAAAAGCCAATTTATTAGGGGCCCTTACAGCTCTTAATGAAAATGCATACATCAATTTTACCAAGCACATTTGTACATATGTTGACATCTTCATTCCCAAAACATTTTCCTGCTGCTTGAACCCTTGGTATCACTATCAACTCTTCTTTTTCTTCCTCCCTCGGCCCTCTCTCAGACCTTGATAATTTATAAATTATTTTTATTTTCATATTATCTACCATCCTCTGTCTCCCTGCACCTACATTTCTGTTGTTTGTGCCCATGGGGTGGGGGAGGGTGTTTGTGTGGGGTAGTGTGTCTCGATCATTGCCAATGGTTTCCCCTGTCTCTCCCTTCACCCTCCACATTGACCCAACCCTGATGGTATTGCTATTCTTAGTATTCGTCATGAGGACTTTATCTGTCCTGGATTCTGTGTGTGGACAACTATTATCAGTACAAGTGTGCATGCTTTGGCTCAGCCATATTTGTAAGATAAAACTGGGATCGTGATAGTGGGGAGGGTTAGCACTAAAGAACTCGAGGAATGTTGTGTTTGTCTGTGCTATATTACACCCTGACGAGGAAGTTCTTGCCTTACTTGTGACCCTTCTGTGGGTAGATGTGCAATTGTCTACAGATGGATTTCGTGTGTCCATGGGGGGTGGTGTCTCAAATCCCCTCATTCACATAGAAATAGTTCTTTGGGATCTTCTGATGTCTGATCCCTTCAACACCGCATGATCACCCGGTTTGATTTGCTTCTTCCAAGAGGGTTTTGTTGCTTTGCTGATAAGTGGCCACTTGTTTAGCTTCTTTAAAATCCCAGGTGCTATATCTTGTAATAACTGGACACCATCAGCTTTATTCATCACATTTGCTTCTGCACCCATTTTGTCTTCAGCGATTATGTTAGAAAGGTGAACATCCCAGAATGCCAGGTTATTAGAAGAAAATGGTCTTGAACTGAAGGAGGACTTGAGTTGAGGACCACTGTCCAACTGCTACCTTAATACTTATTCTATAAATATATAAATATATTACATAGACCTATATCCCTATTGTTATACATTAATATATTCACATGTGTACATGCCTATGTTTATACCTCAATACATATCATTTGCCTCTTAGCTCTTTCCTCTATTTCCTTTTACGCTCCTCCTGCCCCACTGTCATGGCCAACTCTCTCTACTTCCTCTCCTCTACATTGCACTTGATTGAACTCCTCCCCTCCTCATTCTATGTCCTCCTCACCATTGATATGAGATCTCTTACTGTTCCCTTGTCGCAGGGTTTGTTGTCTCCCCTCTCTTTTTCTCTATCCTCGCCCTTCCTCCCCTTCCCTCTCTGGAACCATCTACCCATATGTTTCTCCCCAGGATTGGTTCTCAGGTCTGACTTTTACCTGAGCCCCAGGCAGTTGTTGAAGCAATCTGCAGTATTTACACTGTGTGACATGTGACCAGGAAGCCAAATATAATTTTGGATGTATGAGTTGGATTAGAAATCCAAATGTGATACCACCCCAGGGCTCCTTCTCCTATGCAGATTTACTTAAAGTGGCCACATACTTGGGGCCCGGTCTCACTCCTTTGTCTTTTCCTCCACATTCCTGTGGCACATTCATATGAGGGGACTATCCTATTAACAATCATTCAACTTGAGTTTCAGGCATTGGTGCATGCAAATTAGCAATGTATGTCTCACATAGAAAAGGGATGCATGATGACAGAAAGAGAAGAAAGGAGATACTATGGAGAGTCTACAATTCCCAATTAAGTTACTTTTCAATATATCCTCCAGCCTGTTGTTAGATACTGTAGCTCTAAGTCAACATTTATTTGAAATGTATCTATATTTATTTGTTTATACTTATGTTAAATTGACATCAATTGAAACTTGTAGGTAATATAGTGATTTTTGTTCTCTCTCCCCTGCCATGGTCTCACATAAACATTTCTCATTGTGGCATTTAGGGAAGTAGAAAGAGAGGGCATTGGACAGATGTCTGAAAATAAATCGCTGTAATACTGCAGCTGTATTAAAATGCCATAAGCAATATTCCCTCTGGGTCCATGGATAAAATACCGTCTTTAAACAGTACCTCATGACTGGGTCCAGGACCTTAAATTATATCTAGGTTTAGCCACTTGTTACAGAGATATGATGGATGTGTGGGCATTAAACATGCAATCCAAAGGCCTCTGGGATGCTGACAGAGATGAAACATGCTGATGGAGTATTCTACTTCATAGCGATGTATTAAAAATAGTTTATCTGGAGAAACCACAATTTTTGGTAAGTTGATTCCCTCGGTGCCTTGAAAGCAGGGGAGAATCTTTAAGCCTTCCTAGTGGATCCTGAAGATGAAGGTTTTAGAATAAGGTAGAGGTAAAAAATGGCCCTTGACAAAGCTCTGCAAATCACTGGCTTGTGATTTATGTATGTTTTCTCACCAACAAGGCTACCTTTAAAATTACATGATTTCTGAGGAGTCTTCCAACTGAAATGTGTTTCGCTTCAATAAAACATCTTTCCCCCCTTTCTTTTCATATGATTTTCTGTATACAAAATCCAGGTAGGTCAATCTATAAGAAAACAACTAGATTCTTAGTTTCCTACGGCTATGACTGGAGAATGTAGAAAGATATGAGAAGCAAAAACAATAGATGAAAAAATGAAGAATAATGTTTCAAAATTAACTCTGATTTTTTGATGCATTTCAATCATTGATTTATGTGATATGAGCATCATTCACCAAAAAGGGGCTAAAAAACGATTATGGGTATGTGAGTCATATTAACGGACTACATCTCAGTAACATGTTGAAATATAAGCTGTTACAAAGATCAAGAAGATATGTTATCTCCCATGCTATGTTCTTATTTTAGAAGATTCATGCGGAAAAGATCAAACTTAGACTCAATAAGCAGGATGAAACTAACAATGTGACAAAAAAGTATTTCGGATTGTATTTTTTATTTATTTATTTATTTTCTAAATCATTTTATTGGGGGCTCATATAACTCTTTTCACAATCCATACATCCATTCTTGTATGCCATGCACATACATACATCTGATGCCCTTATCATTCTCAAAACTTCTGCCTTCTACTTAAGCCCCTGGTATCAGTACTTCATTTTTCACCCTCCCTCTCTATTGCCCCCTCCCGCATGAACCCTTGATAATTCATAAATTATTATTCTTTTATATTTTGGGGGGCATCACTGCCCTCTGGTGGTTGTGGTAGCTACCCAGAGCTGCTCCTGAGAGCTGCCGCTGGATTTGAACCGCCAACCCCATGGACCACAGTCCCGCACTCAACCACTTAGGCCACCGGAGCTCATCCCTATTTTGTCATGTTTTATACTGTCCGATGTCTTTCTTTATCCACTACCCTGTTGCCAACACCCCAGGGAGGAGTTTATATGTAGAACCTCATAATCTGTTCCCTTTTTGTAATCTACCATCCCTCCACCCTCCTGGTAGCTCCACTCTCACCACTTGCCCTGAAGGGTATCATCTGTTCTGGATTTCCTATGTTTCCAGTTCCTATCTGTACAGGGGATATGTACTGGTCTAGCTGGATTTGTAAGGTAGCATTGGTATCATGATAGTGGTGGATAGTGGGAGGAAGCATTGAAGAATGAGAGGAATGTTGTATGTTTCACCATTGCTACACTGCACTCTGAGTGGCTCATCTCTGTCCCACAACCCTTCTCTAGAGAGATGTTCCATTATCTACAGATGTCCTTTGGGTCCCGAAACTGTACTCAACCCCCCATTTAAAATGATATAATTTTTAGTTCTTTGATGCCTGATACCTTCAACAACTCGTGGTCACACAGCTGGGGTGCTTCTTCCATGTGGGCTTTGTTGCATGTGATTTCTGTGATGCATGACCACTTGTTTACCTTTAAGTCTTTAAGACCCCAGATGCTACATCTTTTGATAGCTTGGCACGATCAACTTTCTTCACCACATTTGCTTATGCACACACACATTTGTCTTCAGTGACTATGTTGGGAAGGTGAGCATAATGGAATGCCAATTTAATAGTTCTTGCCTTGAGGAAATACTTAGTGGAGGTCCAATACCTATCTGCTGTCTTACTACTAACCCTGTGAGTATATACATGTAGATCTATTTCCCCACCATCATATATAAATATGTTCACCTATGTATATGTCTGTATTTAGCCCTCTATAAATATCCCCCAGTTCTTTCCTCTATTTGCTTTTACTCTCCTCTTGTCCCACTATCATGCTCAGCCTTCATTTGGGTTCTAGTAATTTCTCTCAGTTATATTGCCCTTTATCAGTCCCTACCAGGTGTCTTACACCCTCTTTGCCACTGATTTTTGGATAACGTGTTCCCTTGGCCCTGGGTTGGTCTACACCATCTCCTTTCCCCTACCTTCCTCTCCATCCATGTCCCCCCAGAAACATGGATCCCATTGTTTTCTCCTCCAGATTGTTCATGCAGCCCATCTTATCCAGATATAGCTACAGAGATAATAATATGCACACAAAAAAACAAGACATAACAAGAGAAAGCAACAAAAGAAAACGAAATGACACCAACAAAAAACACATGCCCAGGAAAAGATATATAAATAAGTAATTAAATGAAACAATAAAAAGAAAAGTCTGTAAATAGCTCAAGGTCTGTTTGTTGACATCTAGGTGTGTCCTCCAGACAAGTCTAATTGTATGCCATGCCCTGGCCCTAAAGTCTATCCTCGGCACTACCTCAGGAGCTCCATGCTCTGCTCCCCCAGCTGCTCTGCAGCACAGCCTTAGTGTTTTGCCTCAGTGTGCAAAACTCAGTCAGATCAGGTGCAATCCTGTCTCTGTGTCTCCAGTGAGATAAGCTTTAAAAATGCAAAAGGGACATAGGGTAGAAGCTACTGTTTATTCATATTTTAAAAAGATACTGATAATGAATGAAAACAGAACCTAAAATCCAAACTTTAAGTTAAAATATATATATATTTTTTAGTGCTTCCTTTTCTTGTTTTAAAAGAAAATTACTAAAATTCATGAATTTGGCTTTATAATTATTGAAAAAGTTTGTTATTTAATCTTTTGTGAATTGGATGTAGTGTACAAAGCAATTTCTATTCAATAAACCATATATATCTCATTGATAACCATCTTCACATGCACCCCACTTCCTCCTTGTGAATTCTGTTTCCATCCTTCCTTCTTTCCTAATGTTACTTAACTTTGTCCTTGAGGGAGTAAACGTTGTCATTTTATTCCCAAACAATTGATTAGCTTATAAATTTCCTTTTAATGCTTAAAGTTGGCATACTTTATTGCTAGCTGTCTTTCAGTCTCAGACACCACGGGCAGTGCTGTAAAAATTATGGCCCTCCATAGAACACATTGATGTGGGCAGGTGGAGATCACCGCCAGTGGTGGACAAAGGACAAACAACCTGATTTAGAAGTAGGACAGTTTGTGACATACTGGGTGAAGAACTGGGCTAGTAACCACAAGCTACAAGTTCCAAAGTCAGCAGTTCAAAGCCACTAGCAGTGTTGAGAGCAACAGAGGAGGCTCCCTACTCCTGTCAAGTTACATTCTTGGGAAACCCCAGAGGCAGTTCTATTCTGCTCGATAGGTTTGCTGTGAATGAGAAAGACTTGATAGAAGTGGGATTTTGCATCATCGTAAGATATGAAGTGTCCATCCCATCACAATTTAAAGGGGACAGGGCCTGGGCCACTTGGATTTCTTTCTTGTCTGACTGCACCACAGGGGAACCCTCACTCTGCCCTACCTCCATTCCTCACTGGGACCCTCAGTGGCCCGGTCAGAACAAAGACAGGATAGAAAGGCAGGTGAGCTCCTAATTCAGAGGGACATTAAGAATAATTTCATTCTGATACAGATTGGATTCAGGCCTTCCCCTCTTCTGCAGATAACAGGTAGCCTCTGGGAAGGTACTACCCCCTGTGCCTTCTGGAAGACCTCAAAATATTCTTGTCACTCCTTCCCCTTCATTTGCTGGATGTGTTTCAATTCAGAACTGTCTGTGTGTGCTGGACATCTAGTTCAGCTAAAATAATCATTCAGAATAATAAAAAGTGTATTATTCTAAGGATAGTGTCTGTTATTATCAAATGAGAAGGTTTCAGTATTTATTTTAGCCTAGTTACTGTGTATGCTTTCTTTTATGTGAAAGGTAATCTTTTTTTATTTCCACAAAATTATAACATCTTGCACAAGCAATTTCAATATTGTTAATTTGCTAAATGTGATGCTTATGCAGTTATGTTGAAGAATGTCTTTTTACTTGTGTGTTGGAGTATGTAGGAGTGAAGACCTTTGATGCTACGACTTCCTTTGACAATATGAAATCACTGATCTCTGGTATCACTCTATAGCTAGCAAAGTAAAGCTATCACTAATAAAGATTATCATTGTGATTTTGCTTTCCAATGCACTCAGAATTAATATAAGATTCTTAAAATAGCTACAAGCTACCGATAGGATCTGGATCAGAGTTTCCCTTCCTTCCATTTTCAGTCTCATTCTCCTTTGGTCAGGAAACTTCCATCTTTGGGGGTATTTAACATAGCATCACTTTCCCTTCTCAGAGTCTCTGGAAGTTCCATACAGTTATTAGCCTGTTGCTGTTAGTGTTTCTGCAAAGTTCATCATGGACTCCCTAGAGGCCCTATTTGTACCACAGCAAAACACCTCCCTGCTCTTCTCCACCCTTACAACTTCTCTTGCATTTGAGCTTATTATTTCAGTTTCTGTGCCAATTCAAATTGCCAAGGGTCTTCCTTTTTTCCCTTCCTCTCTGTATTTATCAAGCATGATATCCTTCTCTAGGAACTGGTGTCTCTTGATAGCTTGAAACCTCTCCATGCTTACTTCTAAGGATTATTCTGGCTGTACTTTTTGCCAAAACAGATTCCTTTGATCTTTTGACAGTCCATGGTACTTTCTAATTCAAAATTCAATTTTGCCAGTTTTCTGATTCAAAATGCATTGAGGCTTGTTTCATCTTCCTTATTCAATGTCCAACATTCACATGCCAATGAGATAATTGAAAATACTATGGCTTGGATCAGGCACAACTTATTTCTCAAAGTCAGACTCTTGTATGTATGCTTTTTAAAGAGGACTTATGCATCAGATTTACCCAGTAAAATGCATCCCTTGATCTCTTCCTGCTGCTTCCATGAGCATTGATTATGGGTCCAAGCAAGACGAAACCTTGACAGCATCAGGCAGTTCTCTGTCATGCTATTATCCTGTGGGGCATTTGTGAAGATTTTCTCTTTCTTTATATTAAATTCTTATTTGCAATGAAGGCTGCATTCCATGACCTTCTAGTGTTTCAAGTGTTCCTCATTTTCAGCAAACAAGGTTGTGTCTTCTACATATTGAAGGTTAGTAATCTTTCTTTCAAACCTGATACCACATCCTTCGTCATACAAGCCAGATTCTTTGATTGTTTGCTTTGTGTACAGTTTGTAGAATTGTGGTGAGAAGATCCAACTTTGAAACCTTGTCACATTTCCTTGTTCTATTTGCACAACTGCCCCTTTATCCACATTCAGGTTCTGCATGAGCACTCAAAGCAGCCAGAAAGTCCCATTTTTCTTATGGTTATTCATAGTTTTCATTCTCTACACAGTCAAATGGCATTGAGTAGTTAACAAAACAACAGTAAACATCTTTCTTGTATTCTCTGCTTTCAATAAAAATCCATCTGACTTCAACAATGATATCCATGATCCATGCCCTTTTCTGAATCTGGCCATAACTTCTGACAGTTCCCTGCTGCGACAAGGTGTGGCTGCAACCATTGCTGGATGATCTTCAGCAAACTTTTATCTTATGTAATATCAATGATTCTGAATTATAATGTATACATTCTTGATGATCACCTTTCTTTGGAATGGTAGCCTAAAACATTGTTTTGTTTTTATGCCTTATTTTAATTCTCTTGAAACAAAATGTTAAGTTACCATACCAGTCAGCTTTTGTTCAACTATATCATAGAAACAAACACCCTTAACATCTCAGTGGTGTGTAATAACAGTAGATAGCAGCATCTCAATCTTGTCTTGATTCCCAAAGCAACTATTTGAGGACCCAAGGGGAATATATTTCCCTCATTGGGCTTTCTTTATGTGTAAAATAAAGAGTTATGTTCTAATGAGATCCATCTTTCCCACTGCATAGGCCTCTCCAATTTGCTTAGGCAGTGTTCAATGAGTTTGGGGTATAATCTATGTAATTTGGTGTAACCCACAGACCTGGCCTATGAACTGCTTTCCTTGCTTGCATTGTTCTGATTGCAGCTGTCTTCTTTAATACCACACTCTCAGTGTCATATGAGGTTGCTTGCTTCTGTGATACTTTTACACCCAAATGACTATCTCTTACTGCCCAGGACTTTGCTAAAACACCCTCCTGCCTTCTGTTAACTTTATTCTCTATCACTGAAACAGATTGAGGTATTTTGCTTTCAAAGTAGGACCTATGCCAGTTATACCTCACTGTAGCAAAGCTCATTCTGACCCATAACAACCTGGTAGGATGGAGCAGAACTGCAAATTTGGGTTTCTGAGACTGTAAATATTTATTGGAGCAGAAAACCTCATATTTTCCCATGGAGTTGCAGCACTGTACCATGTACATACCACTTTCTGCTCAGAGACATTATTTCTTTCATTGGAACAAGGGCCAAAGACTCAGACACTGGAGTTGGACTACTTGGATTTGAATCCTATATCTAATATTTAGTTTCTTGGAGAATTTAACTGACCTTATTCTTGTCCTCTTTAAGATGGGCATAAGAACAGATCTACCTATTATTATATTATAAGGGTAATTATGTGGATATCTATTATCCTTATAAGGATAATTTTAAAAGGATAATTTTAATGAATACAAAGAACTTACTGTAGTCCAAGGCACATATATATTAAGCAATTAATAAATCATTACTGTTATATAACTTGTAACATTTTAATATAATAAACTTGAATTTTGTTGAATCCTTGCCTTTCCAATTGAGATGATTTCAAATGGCTCTTTAATTGAAACAAATAAATAAATGGAAGTAAAAGACCACCTTACCTCTCCATTCCCGCATGTCAGAAGTCTTTTCTCTAGTACTCTGGACCAAACAGTTTGTTTGGGCACATTTTTTGGAAAATTTATTCTACTAAAATGAAACTTTAAAAGTCTGTGAACTTGTTACATTAAACTTACATGTTCTTTTATAAATTCTATCACTTAACTCTTCTTGGTAGAACAGAACAAAACAATTTTATGTATGAACTTTTGACAGGAACCACTGTTCCTACATGTGGTACAGCTATCCTGCCAGCCCAAGGATCACCATTTCCAATGTTAACATCTTGGACCTTACACTATCTTCAAGTGCTTTGATTTGAAATGCTCCCAGATGCACTCTGCTGCATGTCCCATGACTTTCTCAGTATGATTTATGAAGATCAGAGGTAACAAGAGATTCTGGTTATGAGGTGTGGCAGTTACATAATCTCCTGATAACTTGGGAGGCACAGCTTGATAACCTCATTTGAAGGCGCAAAGGAGATAAATAGCTCCCTACAGGTCACATACACCTTCTGCTTTTCACAAGCTACATGGAGCTACACTGATGGAGCCAGAGCCCTAGAAGTGGAGGAGCCGCATTGAGGCCCACACCAACCCTGAGAGGCTTCCGCCATCAATGGATCAATAAGACAGGACCCACTGGCCTGTGACCTTCCTGCATTCAGTGTCATTGCATGAGTTGGATGAGTCCGAAGAAGAAATCATAGACTGGTATCAGACATATAAGCTAATATTGGGCTTATGGACTTGATCTGGACAGCGCTGGGATATTTTCTCAGTTTAACATTGTTCTTTTATAAAAGCCCCCTTCTTATACACACGTGGGTATCTATTAGTTTATTTCTCTAGTCCACGAAGACTAACACATGTGGGTCAGAGTACTTCAAGTGAAAGGTTGAAAAGAGGTTCTACAAAATAAAGGCTTTTTAGATGGTGCTTAGCACATGCTTGGTAAGCTAGCACACTGGCAAACTCAGAGGACACGCTCTCTCTGGTGAGACTCTCCGGGATGCTTCACTCTTTTTCCTTGCGCACCCTTTACAGGAGAGCAGCTATAGAAGTCAGTCAGCTCGTCTGTGTTCTTTCAGTGCCTGTGATATGCCAGGTTCCATGCTGAGTCTGGGTGCTGCAGGACACTAGAATGATGGGGCTTTCCAGTCAGGGTAGCTGAAGATACGGACTTAAAATTGAGTTTGGGCTTTCATGTTGTTGGTAGATGCCATGGCATTGATTCATAGTGATCAAATGTATACATTGTTAACTACTCCAAATACTTCTCAAAAGTGTCATCTTCTGAGGTGCTCTACACAAGTGTGAATGGCAACCCTTTCAGCTAGCAGCCGGGTGTTAAGCCAATTTCAATACCCAAGGATCATTATGCTTTGGTTTCCACTCTGTAGCAGTGGGTTTTGTTTGAGTATTTCTTAAAGAGTCCCTTTGCCTCTTTAACGTACTGGTTTTACAAAAGGTATAATGGGTCTGTGCTAAGAATTTAGTCCTTTGGTTATTATTGGGTAGTTATTACATTCCAGTCACTGTTTAAAGGATTCACATGACACAAGAAATAGGAAGGCAAATAGTACAACAAACACAAGGTAATAGATTTAGAGAAGATGTGCAAATATATTATGGCGGAAAATAATTAGAAACGTGTTTCTGATGCCTATGCTGAAGTGAAGGCTGGGGACAACTGGGCCAACATATGCAGTACGATGTGGGAGAGCAGAAATCCACAGCTGTCAGAGCAAGTTCCTTGTTCGTTCCCAGGCTTGAGTAAAGTAAAACTCTGATGATTATAGAATGAAAAGTCATAGTGCCTGAATTCTATGACTGGAAAAAGACTATCACACCTTTTATGGCTGATTTAGTGATTATATCCCCTTTTCCTCCTTTCTAGCTGCAATTACTTATTTCACTTAAGTCCATTTTCACCTATTTTATCTGACAACCTTGAAGACAATCTGGCTAGCACACTGTTCTGCAAGCAATTTTCTTATTCGTATTGCAATACTACCAAGGTCAATGTAGAGGCAGAAAGGTTTCAGTTGCAGTTAAGCTCAAAGGCCTTCTCTAGTGGCAAAGGGCAATGACTTCCCTCACTAAGCTACTTGACTCTTTTTATAATACTGGTGCAAAAGGGTTGCCAGTTGAAAGCCCTTGTAATAATGGCCCACTGTTCCTACGCATCTGAGCTCTTAATGAAGCTCCATTCTTCTGCAGAGGGAGGGAAGAATTGTTGGTTTTCTCTCAACTTATTTTTCCAGTCTATTAAATTGTCACAACCCCTGTGTCTGTGTGAGAGGCGGGTGTCATTGCCTTTCATCTCCTGGAGAAAAGGACCAGAGCTGCCAAAGGAAATACTTTCAGACAGAGTCTGTCTCACCATCGCCAGCGACCAGGAGGTGAGGATGGAACGGTGAAAATGCTGTGATACTCAATGTCTGGGAGAGATTTATGGGACATGCCACCAGCACAACAAGAAGGTTTGTGCCATCAGGTTACATTAAAATATGCAGTTCTAATCCAATAAACAGTTTAGCTTCTCACACAGCTTAGTTTGCTGGGATAATTACCCTTCTGAATAGTCCGTGGCATATACAAGGCAAAAATGTGCAAAATATGCAAATCAGTGTGTGCCATCAGAAAATGCATCCAAGGAAAGAATATTTACTCAAATTTGGGGCCAAGCCATTACTCCGGGGAGTAAGCTGCAAGTTTCTTATTTTGCTTCTGGTAAGTTTGTTAAATATAATTTTATCTTTCAAAAGCTACAGAGCAGCTAATTGGACCTTAAAACATGTTTGTGTTAGTAAGGTGCTGAATATTTTTTAAGCACCAAAGAGATTGAGAGTGGTTACACAGTTTGCCCAGTGAGGACATGCAGTTCTGTGCTGAGGACTGACCCCAAGTTGTCTTCCTCAGATCCCTATTTTGGAAGGTCAAGATTTTGTTAGGGTATTAAACCCCACCCCACTTTGGCCAAATGCCAACAGAGATCCACCAGTATCTCCTGTACAGCCCAGAAATATTTCTCTTAATTTATAGGATCTTTCTCACCAACATGCAAACATGCTGCAGTCTGTCTCCGACTGACTTCATTTTCACCAAGTAACTATCCCACCAAATTG
The DNA here is from genome assembly GCA_004026705.1 of Nesogale talazaci. Lineage (NCBI taxonomy): Eukaryota > Metazoa > Chordata > Mammalia > Afrosoricida > Tenrecidae > Nesogale > Nesogale talazaci. The sequence goes on from PVJH01010492.1 coordinate 27,676, forward strand.
CCCCTAGTCTCATTTGAAAGGAAAGCGTAGTTGTCCTGCACCAGCCTAGTGATCAGTTGTAGATCAGATTATTGTAACCCACAGGGATTTCCCTGGCTGATTTTGAAAGATATAGAGCTCCAGGCCTATCGTCCTAGTCCATTTCAGTTTGCAGTTCCTTTGATGCTCTTTCAATAGCATAGCAAACTGCCACTGACAAATGAGTGGTAACTGTGCTTAATGTGTATGGACCATGAATAAAGCATGAGTCTCCCTCATGGACGATGAAAAAATTGAGCCATTATTTTTCTCTGCTTCTGACTCCCATCCCATTTCTCAGCTTTGTTATCACAAGATTCTTTGAGGAATTTGTGTACACATATTGTGTCTAAGTACGCAGCTTTCTCTCAATCCTCTGTCCCAGTACTCAATAACCACTGTTCTTCTATTGATCACCTGTATATTATAGCATATAACATTCATTGCTCATTATATCTTGAAAGGATTTTCTGAATTTGGTTGTCAAACATACAAGCTTGCCAGATTACTGTCCTACTTGATTCGTCCATCCCTACACATTATCCTTTCTTAACTCTTATTATGAAGTCATTCTGAGCCTATTCCTAGGACTACTCTTTTCTGTTTATATACATATGCTGGTATGTGTAAATGTGGATACTATTTATATCTTGCCAATTTTAGAATTTGTATCTCCAGCCTTGAATCTACTTCTGATTTTCCCTTCTTAGCATTTTGGCTTTGATGCCTATTAACTCTCTTAAACTCAGAATGTCTTAAAGTGATCTTGTGACACCTCCCCCAACCACCTGCAATTATATACTTTTCAATTGGTAATAATTTATTTCTTAGAGTTACTAAAGCTAAAACCATGAAGTCATCATTGATTCCTCTATTTTTCTCATGCACAATTTTTAAATTCAGGAAACTATATCAAATACATCAGACATAAATACATATAAATAATTAAATATACATCTAAATTTTTTAACCTTTAATAAATCATTTTATTGGGGGCTCATTCAACTTTTACCATGATCAGTACATACATTAATTGTTTGCAGACCACATTTGCACATTTGTGGCCATCATTCTCTAAACATCCTCCTATTTAGGCCCCCAATATCAGCTTCCCATATTTCCCCACGCTTCTCACTCCCCCTCCACTATAAACCCTTGATTATTTACAAATTGCCATTATTTTTTCATATTGTACACAGCCCAATATGTCCTTCATCCACTTCCTTATTATTTGTACCCTAGGGAGGATGTTATATATAGATCCCTGCAGTTGGTTCCCCCTTTCTACTCCAACTTCCCGGTATCACCGCTCTTACCATTGGCCTGAAGGGATCATCTTTCCTGAATTCCCCAAGTTTCCAACTCCTATCCGTACCAGTGTAGATCCCCTGGTCAAGCTAGAGTTTTAAGGTAGAATTAGGATCATGATAGTTGGATGGGAGGAAGCTTTTAAGAACTAGAGGAAAGTTATATATTTCATTGTTGCTACACTCTAGCATGACTGGCTCATCTCTTCCTTGCAACCCCTCTGTAAGGGGATGTTGTTTCACCTACTGCTGGGGTTTGGATCCCCAATCTGTACTCCCTCTAATTTATAGTGATATAATTTTGAGTTTTTTGATGTCTGATACCTAATTCCTTCGGCACCTCATCATCACACAAGCTGTTCTGCTTCTTCCATGTGGACTTTGTTGCTTCTGAGCTAGATGGCCATGCATTTACTTTCAAGCCTTTAAGACCCCAGATGCTTTATCTTTTTATAGCTGGGAACCATCAGCTTACTTCACCACATTTGCTTATAAACACATTTGTCATCAGTGATCACATCAGGAAGGTGGGCAAGCAATATTATGATTTTTAGTTCTTGACGCCTGACAACTTATCCCTTGGACACCTCAAGATCATACAAACTGGAATGCTAATTCCATATGAGCTTTGCTTCTTCCAAGCTAGATGGCTGCTTATTTATTTTCAAGTCTTTAAGAACCCAGATGCCACATCTTTTGATAGCCAGACACCATCAGCTTTATTCACCACATTTGCTTATGCCCACAGGAGAACCATATGTTCAGCCTCACTGTGAAATACACTATCCCTTGCTGACCCAAGGCCCTACAGGGACAACAGTAGAGAAGCAGGGGCATGAATGTACTTTGTCTGGCCTGACCACACAGAGGCAAGGGTGTGCACCAGAGCAGCAGGAAGAGCAGAGCATGAAGTTCCCGAGGGAGTGCCAAGGATATATGTTGGGGCTATCTGACTCAACTGGGATACATTTCTGCAGGTGAACAACCAGACTTTGAACTATTTACAGGTTTCTCTTTTGATAGTATTATTTATTTATTTATATTTTCTGGACATTGGGATTTATTTGCTGTTGTTGTGATACTTTTGGTTTCTTTTGTCATTTCATCTTGCAACATTCTGTTTATTTTTTGTTATACACCATTATCTCTGCAAGTCTCTACATAAGTTAGGCTGGATGAACAGTCTGGAGGAGAAAATGGGACTGATGGTTTGTGGGGGACACAGGACATAGGGAGATGGGGAAAAGGAGGTGGTTTTTGACTATCCCACAGACAAGGGAACAACAAGAAATCCAAAATCAGTGAAAAGGTGGAAGTAAGATGCCTGATAGGCATTGATCAAGAGTAATGTAACTGAGAAAATACTGACACTCAAATGGAGACTAAGCAAGATAGTGAGGCAAAAGGAAAGCAAAAGAAAATATAGGAAAGAACTGGAGGATCAAGGGTATTTATAGAGGTCTAAATACAGGCATGTACATAGATGAACATATTTATATATGATGATGGGGAAATAAACCTACATGTGTGCATTTATAGCATTAGTATTAAGACACCAAATGGGCATTGGATCTCCCCTCAAGTACTTCCTCAATGCAAGAGCACTTTGTTCTATCAAATCAGCGTTCCATGAAGCTCACCTTCTCAATATGCTCACTGAAGGCGAAGATGGGCATATATCCAGAATTTTATGAGTGATCGCCACCTTCACTGTCCTCATCCTTATTGCCCTCATTTTTTATCTGGATTCTTGCCGTCACTTCCTAGATGTCTCCTGTTTTCTTCTCTATTTCCTGCATCCAGCATCAGCTCTAATGATACCTTAAATTTACCAGTCAGATCACAACAGTTATCGGCTTATAGCACTGCAATGGGTCCCTGTGCAAAGAACTTACAAAGGTTTATAAGTACTTATACTTAAATTTCTTAATCTTACTAATGAATTTGTGATGGATGTACTATTATCTTCATTTTAAAAATGTGGAAACTGAGCTATTAATTGAAGAAAACAGAATAGAAACTTAATGCATTTTCACAGTGGTTGCAATCGAAGGTAAATGGTTTGTGTATTCATAAACTAAGGAATTTACATTATATAGAACAACCAGACTTATTTTGCAAATTATATATCTGTGGGTACTCAAATATGTTCCCCAAACTTTTGCATTGTACACCACAACTAAACCAACTGTTGTCCAGTCACTTCTAAGAGATAACGTTCCTAGAATGGCCCGATAGAGTTTTCAAGGCTGTTAATCTTTATGGAAGCAGATTACTACATAATTTCCTCATGGATTCAGACCACCAACCTTTTACTTAGTAGTTAAGCACGTTATTCCACCAGGAACCATGATTCTGCCAGGGATCATTGGTCTTCAAAGTATGGTTATGACATTGGTGTTTTCTAGTCATTGTGAAAGAGTGAGTAATTTTCCCTGAGTAAATACTGAAATTTGACTGATTTAAAGAAGTAAATTAAGTAAAAGCAAGTTTATCACGGTAATTAGGTTGCTTTATCTCAATAGAGAGAGAGGAGGATGGAACTCTAGCCCGGATATTGAGAACTGCCCTTAGTGAACATCATCACAAAATTCTTGACTAGGGTATGGTTTCAGGTGTGTAATTAATAGTTGTGACTATTAGAGTAGCACTTACAACATGGGCGTGGTGGGGGGGTGCTTCAAAAATTTGTGGAAAAAAATTCATGATTTTTCAATATGTTTTTTTTGAGTACACATAAGTTACTTTCTAGTTAGAGGTTTGATAAAGATCTTGATGTACCCATGGAAAAAGGTCACTCATTGGGTCACTTGTGGTATGTGCAATATAGCAGAAAGAGGAGGTAAGAGCTCTTGGACAAGTTCATAAGGAATGAATAAGTATAAAACATTTTATTTTATTTATTATTTTATTATTTTAATTTTTTAGGCATCACTGCCCTCTGGTGGTGGGAGTAGGAGGTCCAGCCTTTGCTCCTGTGAGCTGGAATTGAACCTCCATCCCAGTGGGCCGCAGTCCCACGCACAGCCACTACGCCACCAGGGCTCAGCCAGTATAAAACATTTTTAAGGCTTTCCAAGACATGGCATTTTGTTGTACAGATCTGCTCAAATATGGAAAGACTAAACAAAAGAGATACATATTGCAAAAGGAGTTCATAGAAAGGAGAGGTCAGAATTGGGAAGTGATCAGTCAAGGTTTTATCTGACCATTGTGCTGAACCCAGAAACAGGAAAGGAAATCATGAGGAAAAAGTCTAGGTACATCTGCCATCACTGAAAACGAGGTATTCACTTACTTAGAGGCACCTCAGCTGTATGTATTCGTTCAGTAAGAGTGAAACATGAGTCATCATATTTCAATACTAGTGGGACACTGTTGGAAGTTCTCTTACAGGTATGAAGGCTTCAAAAATTCTAGGAAGAAAACAGTTCCTAAGGAGAACTGAGGGAAGCTGGACCACAAAACATAGAAGAGGGTGAGAGGGGATACCACAGCAGAACAAAGGTGAACACAACCCCTCAAGCCAGTGGGAAAATGGCAGCCTAGAGAAAAACCAACACAAGCCTCCCAAAAAAAGAACCCAGGGCTCTGAGACACCCAGGGAAATGGAACCTAGTTCCAATAAGCTGAACAAAAACCACCAAGCTGCTTCCACAGTGTCAACAAGAAAAGAAAAATCAAACACAATGCAAGATGATCAGCTGGTCCTCATGGCAGTCATAGAAAATGCAAATGATGATCAACCACAGAAATATCTTAAGAATACTGCTGAGATATACACAGGTCATGACTGAAGCATTAAAGATGAAGGAGGAATCGATAAAGGAGATAAAGTCCTTGCACAACAGGGAAGTACAAGAGCCAAGGGGTGAGCTATCAAAAATTAACAGTATACTTTTGGACTTTGCTCAGAGAATGCAGGAGGTATAGGCCCACACCAGTGACCTAGAGGACTCACAAGTGGAAATTAAAGAATGTGAGAAAAAGTCTAACAAGTTATCAGAGAAGCAGAAGAAACTATCAATGCTATGTCTGATGCTATGAGAATGAACATTAGAATTATTCGTCTACCTGAAGAAAGTGCATCAAGCAGACCAACATCCAAAATAGTGATGGAATGCTTAGAGAAAAACTTCCTTTAGCCTAATGAATGAAAACCAGACACCCATCCAGGAGGCTGAAAGAACACTAGCTAGACTGAACCCCAAGAAGAAATCACCAAGACAGATAGCTGTTAAACTATCCAATTATGAGGAAAAGGAGAAAATTATGGGACCAGCTAGGTAAAAACTAGAAATCACATATAAGGTAAGCAGATAAGAATATGCTCAGACCTCTCAATGGAAACTATGAAGAAAAGCAGAGTGGAGCAGCATACCTGAAAATTGCAGGAAACCAATGCAAACCCAAGTATACTCTATCCAGCCAAATTATCTATCAAAATTAATGAAGTGAGTATCCCCATACAAGGAAAATCTCAAAGAATATGTTCAAAGGTATCCATCTGTGAAAAAGGTCCTCTCCGACCCATTGGGGCCTGAAGAACAACAATCACCAAGCACATACAAGAGACTGCCACACAGAATGACACTGCCCAGAGACCATCAAAGCGATAACAGTCCCCAATATAACTCTGGGTCAGTGAAGGAAAGAGGGCAAGAATGAACCACAAACATACATGGACACAACCCACAGAAAAGAAATGGAGGCAGGCAAGCACACAACACAAGAACAATAAAATGACATCACAGAAAGCACAGATAGATGCAATACCCCTGAATATCAATGGAATAAATTTAGGCCTTAAAAGGATGAGCCCCGGTGGCGTAGTGGTTGTGCGCAGGACTGCGGCCCACTGGTTGGAGGTTCAATTCCAGCTCCCAGGAGCAAAGGCTGGGCCTCCTACTCCCACCACCTTAGGGCAGTGATGCCTAAAAAAAAGAGAGAGACTGGTTTAACACCTGGATCTGCAGCCTACAGGAGACACACCTCAAGATTAAGGACAAATAGAACTGACCTCAAAGTGCAAGTCATAAAAAGAGAAGATGGACAGTATGTAATGCTCAAGGGAATGATAGAAAAAGATAGAATAGAAAAAGAATACTCTGCAGAAGAAAACAACAGCACTGGTGGTTCTAGGGAGACATGGGAGATGGGGAGATAGAGGAAAGGAGGTTGACCATCTCAGGGACAAGGGAACAAGAAATTGTCCAAAAACAGTCACAAGGTGGTTGAAGAACCTAATTGGAATTGATCAAAAGTAATGTAACAGAAAGTACTGAAACCCAAATGAAGGATGAGAATGATGGCGGGAGAGGAGAAAAGTAAAAGGGAATAGATGAAAGAACTAGAAGGAAAAGAGCATTTACAGAGGTCTAAATACAGACATGAACACAGGTAAATACATTTATATATGATGCTGGGGAGATAGGTCTACGTACTTATAAGGTTAGTATTAAGGCAACAGATGGACATTGGAACTCCACTCAAGTTCTTCCTCAATCAAGAACACTTTATTCTATTGAATTGGCATTCCTTGATCTTCACCTTCCCTACATAATCAATGAAGACATATGTGTGTACAAGCAAAAGTGGTGAAGAAAGCTGATAGTGCCCACTATCAAAGATAAAGCATCTGGTATCTTAAAGGCTTGAAAGAAAACAAGCAGCCATTAGCTCAGAAGCACCAACGTTCACATGGAAGAAGCACACTAGCCTGTGTGACCATGAGGTATTAATGTAAGCATTTATCAGGCATCAAAGAACACAAATCATATCATTGTGTGCCTACCTTCCTGAATGATTGCTGAAGACAAAGGTGTGTACAAGGAATTGTGGTGAACAAAGCTGATGGTACCTGGCTGTCAAAAGATGTAGCATCTGGGGTCTTTAAGCTTGAAGGTAAGCAAGCAGCCATCTACCTTAGAAGTAACAAATCCTACATAGAAGTACATTAGCCTTCGTGACCAGGAGGCGTCGAAGAGATCAGGTGTCAGGCATCAAAAAACTAAAAATTACATTATTGTAAATAAGGGGGAGTACAGATTGGGGAATGCAAGATCCAGCTGCAAGGGAAGCAACATCCCCTTACAGAAGGCTCATGGGGATGAGATGAGCCAGTCTGAGCACAGTATACTAAGGATGAAATAGGTAACTTTCCTCTAGTTTTAAAATGCTTCCCCCCTCCCACTAACATGATCTGTTCCACCTTACAAATCTGGTTAGACCAGAGGATGTACACTGGTCTAGATAGGAACCAGAAACATGGGGAATCCAGGACAGATGATCCCTAAAGATAGGGGCCATACCAGGAGGATGGAGCAAAGGTGGAGTATAAAGGGGGAACGGATGATAAGGATCTACATAAAACTTCCTCCCTGATGTATGGAAAACAGGGAAATGGGTGATGGGAGACATTGGACATCATTCGATATGATAGAATAGCAATCATTTATAAATTAATCAAGGGTTCCTGAGGGAGGGAGAAACAAGGAGGGAATTGAAAAAGGAGGAGCCAATACCAAGGGCTTAAGTAGAAAAAAAACGAGAATGACGCTGACATCAAAGGCACAAAAATGCTTTGCGTAGAATAGATCCATGTGTGGATTGTGCTATGGGCTGCATGAGCCCCCAATAAAACGAGCTTTTTAAAAAGGGTCTAGGAAAACTAGAATGAAAAGATACTAGAATTTGTATGTGAACTTTTTGAAGTCATTTCATATTTTAACTATACTGAGTAATAAAAGGTGGAATATAATTTGTGAACATCTATTAAGTTTATAACTTCCTTGAATTCATGCATAATATCCAACTGAACTCTTGTTTGTTTATGGTGGTTAATATTAAATCTTGTGCATTGCAGTTGCATTTGGCTGATGAATGGTTATATCGATAAAAGAAAAGGAGAGAGGTACAAAAATTGATTCACGGACAACTCATCCACAGAAAAGTAAAATGGGAATGCTTACACTTAGAACGGAGAGACTTTAGAGAGGAGAAATAGTGCTAGCATGAAAGTCAAACTTCAGGCCCACACAATCGTATAGAGAGACCTGTGATGTTGACCGTTTACCTGCAGACAGGAAGAATGTGAAAACTATCCAAACACATGGAAAATCCAGGTGTGCGAGTAGCCAGGTTTACCTCTAGATCTATATGTTATAGCTAATAAATCACCGATAAAGAGAAAAATATTTATCAACAACACCACATAGTAGACTCTATGACTAATGCCCGGTAGCTCAATCTATCTACCTGCTCTTTCTCATATTTTTATACAAAACTTGTTGATACATTTACATTGCAATAGATTAGGAACTTTTTTAGAATATTTCCGTTTTCTATCTGAACTTTTTCTAATAAAACAGAGCTAGTCATGCAAGACAATTATTAGGGTGGTGGTGCTGATATCTGTGAAATGGAAAAGGAAAAAGAATTAGAATTGGGCATATCTGGCCAGTCCTGACCAACCCAATAGGAACTTTGCAGTGAAGATAACTCTTCAGAGGCATCCTTATTAAAGTGAAATGGTCAGATCCTATCACCACATCATGCCTGGTCATTGGCTCAGGGTACTCAGAAAGAGTATGACCTTTCCGGAAAAAAATGAACACCATGAAGCACTAACAATTGGAATATATCAGATAACAGCCTTTCTTCTGTTGAAGAGAGATGCAAACTTCACACATTCATGAATGTCATTCATTCCATAAGGTTTTGATATAGATGTTGCTATATCATTTGTCCATGAAATAACTGTAATTGACCCTGGAAATGACCTAGTTGTCCCCGAAGTACATTGCAGGTATCCACAGTGTTTGACAAATGGACACTTATAGACTGTGGGGATCAGAAGAGACTAGCTAGGGTTCTGAATCTTCCAATTCTCCTTAAAATAGAATGATTTCATATTCTTGTGCTCAAGATATGAACATTTTGCAAGATTCCACTAAACTTTATGAGAGACTATTAATAACGTTTTTAAAACCATTGATTTGTATCCAGAAGCTCACACTTTAAGTAATAGGGGTATGCTAGAAGTTTATGATTAAGTGCAACAACAAATTTCTGCCATAAAATTGATTCTGATTAATAACAACTCTATATATGTTCCTAAGGTTGTGGATCTTTACTAGAGAAGATCATCAAACTTTTCTCCCACAAAACAGCTAGCAGCAGCATAATGCTTACCCAACAGAGCTGCCAGAGCAGAAGTGTATGGTTGCTTTTCAGAAATTAATGTTTTTACAGTTGGAACTAGGAATTACAATTGTTGGAACTAGGAATTACCCATAGCATCATTCCAGTCTTGTCTCATCTCACACCAAGGGACAGAGTAACACCTGGAAACAACTAGATGAGTCAAGCTGAAAAAAGGGAAGGAATTTCCTCAAGACCCCTTGATAGTATACAGGAGAAATAGGACCAGTGGCACAGTTTCCTAACTTTCTTTTGACCTTCTCAGGGTATTCCCTTTATCGGGCTAAATTAAAACATAACACAGAAACCAGAAGAGTTGCTACCCAACCCCCTCCACAAAAATGAGTTACTACCAAGAGGGAGTGGAAAAAGGTGGAGCTAATACTAGGGGATTAAGTAGGAAGAAAGTGTTTTGCAATGATGATGGCAACAAATGTATAAATGTGTTTTGCATGCAATGGATGGATGTATGGATTGTGCTCAGAGTTGTATGAGCCCCAATAAAATGATTTTAAAAAAAGAGTTACTACCAAAAAGAATGATCAAATATCTTACATCAAAAAGATAAAAATATTCTCATCCAAGTTAATAAAGTGAAATCCTTTTATTATCATATTCACATACACATACACATACAGTCACCTAATCTGGTGTCATTTTGAGAATTAAGAGTGTAGGGGTAGAATGTAGCCTGTCACTGTGGAAATAACCAATGAGACTTCTTGTGTGGGCATGGCTTTCTTCTGAGAATTCTGGAAAATATGGCCATATTTCCACCTTAGAGGTGAGAGACTCACTACTCAGTCCTTTGAAGATGTTCCACTGACAAGACACAAGGCTGACTTCCTGTGAGATGTCCCAGAGGAGAAGTCACATGGGCTTACCCTGATGGAATCATACCCCTGAAGCCAAAAAAAAAAAAAAAAGCCATGGAGATATGCCTGCCAGCATTGAGAGGCTTGAGAAGCCACAGAGAAAAAAACTCTACCAGTGTTGAAATGCTTCTACTACCACTGGATACACGAGATTCTGCACCCACTGGCCTATGATTGTGCTGGTGCCATTGTGTGTGCTTTGTGAGTTTGAAGAAGACTTTATAGATTGGTATTAGATATATTGGATTTATGACCTTGGACTGGACCAAGCTGGAATGTTTCTCCAATGTTCAATTGATCTTGTATATAAAGCTCTTCCTTCTATATATATGTGTGCTTATGAATTTGTTTCTCTAGTCTACCCAGGCTCTACACACATATCTCATTTATGTAGCATTACAACATAACAAAAAATAGCTGAGTTGCTCTGATTAAAATGGTTGGATATTTGGAATCAGAAGTTTCTCATTCTATTTATGTTTCTCATTCTCTCATATCTTCCCACTTGGATGGGGCCTCTGAATACTTCAATAAAAATCTCATCCTCGTTGTGTTGGTTATCAATAAATATAGTGTCTGGGGTCTTAAAAACCAGGAGTTAAGCAAGTGGCTATCTATCAGAGAAGTAATAAGCCCACATGGTAGAAGCACACCAGCCTGTGCGATCATGAGGTGTTCATCGAATCAGGTAACAAGTACCAGAAGACCTAAAACAAGCAAACTAAAAACCATATTATTGAGAACTAGGGGGGTCAGAGCAGAGACCCCAGTCCCATTTGTAGACAATTAGACATCCCCTCACAGAAGGGTCACAAGGAAGGGATGAATCAATCAGAGCACAGTGTAGCACCAATGAAACACACAATGTACCTCTGGTCCTTTAAGACTTCCTCACCCCCCCACCATCATAACACAGTGCTGCTTTTTCATTTCTGTCTAAGCAGGAGCATGTGCAGTGGTACACATAAGACTGTACAACATAAGGAATCCATATCAGATAAACTCCTTAGGAAGAAAAATGCGAAAAGCAGTAACAGGTGAATAAGGGAAAAGTGGGGATGGAGAACAAGAAGGGGAAACTGAGTGCAATGACAGATGTACCACAGTCCCACTTCTACAGCACAGGGGGTCAAACAACAAGAACGTGGGTCAAGGGAGACAGCAGTGGGTTTAAGATAAAATAATAATTTGCAACTTATCAAGGAGTCATGATGGGTTCAAATAGAAAGTGAATATTTAGAAAATGATGGTGCCAACATATGTATAAATATGTTTGATATAGTTGATGTATGGAATGTTATAAAAGCTGTAAGAGCCCCGATAAAATTATTTTCTAAAAATCTTATCCTCGACGGGACACAATTTTATAAAGAGAAACACACCAATACTCAGAATGACTAATACATGTTCAAAGTTTAAAAAGAGTTAATCATAATACTAGTAGCCTCATCCTCATTGACACTGCTTATGAAGTCTACTTCATTGTTAACATTCAGAGTGTTTAAAAACAGAAAGTTCGGGGTTTGGAAGGTATCTCTTGAACTAAAAACCTGAGCCTGGGAACATCTATGGGTGTGAAATTTGTCCTTGCTGTTCAGATCAAACACAGGAATCTGATTTCCATGCATAAACCAATATGGATTCCCTCTGGAGCAGTGAAATGATAGCTGCATTTCAGTCAACTGACAAGATCATTTACATTTGTCAATGCTCTTCCTTCTAAGTGGAAAATGCACTTTGCTTTCACTAAGGTGGCAATCGTTTAAATTCAAGTAGATTACTTCCTAAAATGTATATTGCCATTTTACTTGCCCATCTCTATTGCTTTCCTTACTAGCAAATTGGGTTATTGATGATCTCTTTAAAAATCCTTTTGTGAGGTTACTATTGCCTGGCCCATAAACAACAACAAATGCTCCACATGCCATCTCCCTTCTCTTGAATTGATTCCAACTCATGACAGCCCCTTGTGTTCCAGAGTAAATGTGTGCCCAGATGGTTTTCCTAACTGTGATCCTGCAGAAGCAGATACCGAAGGCATGTCACTGCATGGGGTTGAACTGCCAATCCTTCCGTTCGTAGGTGACAGCACACTGCTTTTACCACCAATAGGTGAGGGTGAGACCCTTATCCTGGAACTTCCTTCTTGTTGCTCTTGCAGCTGCCTACAACTGTGGCCAACCTTCTCTAGGTGCCAGAATGACAGGATTTTACATTTGTAATCAGGGGGTCCAGAGAGAGGTTAAGAGAAATCATATTTGGAGTTATCCAACCCCTTGAGTCAGAAAGCCTGATTAGATTTCCATCCCTTCCAAATAAAATGCTGCATATGGTCCACCAAGCAAATTGCTGGGCACTTTTGATCAATCATTTTACAGAGAAGTTCTTGTGGTCACGGGCAGTAAAGCAAAGGTGCAGAAGCAGCCAGGCTGTATGGGCCCAGGGCTACCTGGGTATGAGGTGAAGACAACACAAGTGCAATTTTGAATTGTTCACAATTTACAAAGCCTATCCATGCTTATGAGTTCATTTGAGCTTCTAAACAAATTGATGAGGTTAGCTTAAAAGGAGGACTTTTTTCTGATGTCCATTTTCCTGGTCATTTTTTTCAAATTGTATTCATATAGTCTCTATTCCAACTTTATATAAAAAATGACAAAACTGAGACAAATTATTATTCCTGCACAATGCCAAATGCCCATCACTATTGCTAACAGTATTAGTGGCAACTGAATAAATAGTTCTGCATCATCATTACAAACACTATGTGAGCTCAGCACTGTTGTGTCCCTGGTTCAGTGAGCACAGTGAAACCACAATATAATTCTACTTTCGTCAAGGTGATTCTAACACATAGTGGCACTGTATAGGTTTCTAACAGCAATGTAGTATGAGCATACACCTAATTTTTCTCCCTTAGGAACATCTAGGAATTTTAAACTATCAAGCTTCAGATAAGCCACCGAGTGCCTTACCCATAGGCTCACTAAGATTCATGAGTGATGTTGAGGAATTTTTGATTGTTTGCGAATCATTTTATTGGGGGCTTTTACAGCTCTTATCACAATCCATCCATCCATTCATTGTGCAATGCATGCTTTTACATATGTTGCCATCATCATTCTTGAAACATTTTCATTCTCCTTGAACCCCTGCTATCAGTTAATTCCCCCTTTGACCCATCCTCCCTCCTTCAGAAACCCTTGAAAATATGTAAATTATTCTTTTTCATGTATTACACTGACCACCATCTCCCTTCATCCACTTTTCTGCTGTTTGTCCCCCTGGGAGAGGGTTATATGTTGACCATAGTGATCGGTTACCTGTTTCTCCCTCCACTTTCCCCTTACCCACCTGCAATGACTACTCTCATTATTGGTCCTGAGGGATTTATCTGCCCTTGATTCCCTGTGTTGTGAGATCTTTTCTGTACCAGTGTACATGCACTAGTGTAGTCAAGCTGGCAAGGTAGAATACATCATGAGAGAGGGGTGAAGGGAAGTATTAAAGAACTAGAGGAAAGTTGCATGTTTCATAGGTGCTATTCTGCACTCTAACTGGCTCCTCTGCTCCTTGTGATCCTTCTGTGAGGGGATGTCTAATTGTCTACATGGACTTGGGGGTCTCCATTCCACCCTTTCCTTAATTCACATTGATATGATTTTTTGTTCTGGATCTTTGGTGTACATGCCTATATTTCGACCTCTATAAATGTGCCTGATCTAATCAATACCTCATGATCACACAGGCTGGTGTGCTTCTTCTATGTGCACTTGCTGCTTCTCAGCTAGATGGCCACTTGATTAACTTCAAGCCTTGAAGACTCCAGATGCTATAGCTTTTGACAGCTGGGCACCATCAACTTTCTTTATTGCATTTGTTTATGCATCCATTTTGCCCTTAGCATTCATGAAGGGAGGGTAAACATCACAGAATATTGGGTTATTAACATTAGGTGTTCTTGCATTGAGAGAGTACTTGAATAAAGGCACAAAGTCCATCAGCTACCAAAATACTTAACATATAAATATATATACATAGATATATTTCCCTAAAATTATATATAAGTGTATTTCCATATGCACATGCCTATATTTAGACCTCTATAAAACCTTTGTTTCCTAATTCTTTCATCTATTCACTTTCATTTTCCTCCTCTCTCACTGTCACGTTAGGCCTTCATTTGGATTTCAGCAATTCCTCTGTTACATTGTCCTTGAAGAAGGGGCCAAGCATCATGGGCCCTCCTTGCCATCAGTTTTAGATCACTTGCTGATGCCTGCTCAGAGAGATTAACAATGTGTTTAAGGTAGCCTGTCCCCAGTTCACATTCTCACTATTATACTAACCTCCCCCCCCCAAGCCCATACAATTAAACCTGCTCACCCTAGAACATTTGACTTGATCTACACATATAATTTCTCAATCCTGTATCCAAAGATTACATGGCCATAGAAGGTTCCTAGCTTTCCACATAATACCTCACACAGAAGTGCTTAAAGCGTACTTTCTTAGAAGTTGCTAAGGAAAGAGTGTTCTTATTTTAGTTTAGTTCTATAGCTAACAAATATTAGTAATGAGACAGTAATCTTTAATATAAATAAAGAAAGATATCTTTAACTTAACCCTCCCTGGCAGTATAGCTAGATGTTAGTGCCCTCAACTTTCAGGAGTAATTAAAAGTTTAGACAAAAGCTAGAGCACAATGGTTTAAAAGATGCAAAGTTGAACCTTTTAGTTGCCTCTGTTGATTGAAAGGACTCTTTGCTTCTGAAATGTGTGAGGTGGGAGACTGCTGGATAGAAAGAGAAAGGGAAGCATTTGGGGAATACTAAAAAAATGGTCAGTGCTCAGAGATCTTAGTGCTATCTCTTTTGCCATTTTGAATGAAGTGTGAGTGGGAGATCCTCTGTAAGAGGTACTTGTCCCACTGTGGTGTCTTGTACTGAGAAGACTGTGAGAAATAACACTATCATTCATTTTTTTGTCACTATCATTCTAATCTTCCTCTTTCTGTTGTAAAAAGTAGAACAGGAAGTAAATGGAAGAATGAATGCCACTCTTCATAAATCTTTTGTAATCAGACATTTCTTTGAAGAGGTTCAAGATTAAAGAGTTTCACTAGACCTGCTGGTGGGGGAAAGGAACCGACCTCCCATACAAAGAAGCAACAAAGAAGGAAAAAGAGAAAGGGGCCGTAGGCCTAGACTCCATTTGGGCATGCCAAGGCCAGAAGATGAGTTCTCTTCATGGAACTGCTGGGGCACAGAGAGAACTGTGGGATTACCAACAGTTCAAGACATGTTGCCCTCTAACTAGAAAATACAGAGACGGGACTATAATGGGGACATATGGGAGGGAGATAGTATGGGAGTGGAATAAAGCAGATCAGCAATTAGAGTAGAGCTGAGCACAGAGCCCCTGAGAAGCCCTGAGAATGGACCTAGGATGTGGAGGGGCAGCTCCAAGATTGTCCTTAGGACCAGGGGGAGAGGCCCATGGGAACCAGCAAACAGACCTGGACTTATCTAGAGTCCTTTTTCTTGTTTCTTTTCTCTCATCCTTTTCTCTTCCCTTTTCCTTCTTCAACTGTAGGTTTTCTTATTGTTCAGACTAGGAAATGCAAAGTTTGCCTAGTTATATGGGTTGGACATGGGAGGGAAGCCCCAGGAGAAGGCAATGGGGCCAATGTTCTCAGAAGATAGACATGGAAGAAGGAGGTGGGGAGAAGGGGGTGGTGAGTGGATAGTGTCATGGACAGGGAAACAACTAGGTAAGTGGAACCAGCATCTATGAGAGGTTAGAATCCTCCAAACTAGATGAGTGGACAGGAAGCATTAAGAGGTGTAAGAAGGGGCTAGTGATGGCAGGGCAGGAGGAGGCAAAATAAAACAGGCAAGCCCTAGGATGCAAAGACATGGATAGCGAGATTAAGAGGTATGCACTTATGCAAATACATTAATTCAGGTGGTATTGGTCTATGTACATATATTTATAAGGCAAAACACTGAAGCTGCAGACAGATCCTGGGCTTCACTCACACCTTCCCTCAATACAAGAACATTTTGTTCTAACAAATTGGCATTTTGTAATGCTCACTCCCTGCGCCCTACATGATCCCTGAAGACAAAATGGGTGCATAAGTAGATGTGGTGAAGACAGAGGATGGTGCCCGGCTATTAAAAGATATAGTGTATGAGGTCTTAAAGATTTGAAGTTAAACAAAGGCCAACCAATATTGAAACAGCAAGCTCACATGAAAAAAGCACACCAGCTGGTACCATCATGAGGTGTGGAGAATGGGCAATGGGCATCAGAAGATCCACAACAAACAGTAAACAAACAAACAAAAATGAATTGATGAGAATGGAGGAGGGTTGGAGCAGAGATCCAAAGCCCATCTACAGAAAATGAAGCTTCCCCCCACAGAGAGGCCGCAGGGAAGGCGTGAGTCAATCAGGGTGCAGTAGAGCATAATGGACGATGCAATATATCTCTGTTTCCTGAAGACCTTCTGACCCCCACCCCTCCCACGTGATCACAAATTCAATGCCTTTTCCCAATCTTGACCAGATGGGAACATGTACATGTGCATAGTAGGCAAGAGATACGGCTCACAATTCATGGAACCCAGTAACAGGAATAGGGATAGAGATACCAAAAAGGAGGGGGAATGAGTGGAGGGATACTGATTGTAATGAATGGCATATAACCATACTCCCCCATCCAGAGGAAAGAACAATAGAAACCAGAGGGGAAGGGAGACAGCAGTGGGAAGGAGTGAGATTAGGAAATAATCAAAAATCTATAATGTGTTAGGGGGCCATGAGGGTTGAGGGAGGGAGAGGAGAGAGTGAAAAAGGAGTGTGTTAGTCTGGGTAGACTAGAGGAACAAATTTCATTGACACTCATATGGATATAAGGAAAAGGTTAATATACAAGAAGAACAGGACATTGAACCCAGTCCAATTCAAAGTCATAAGTCTGATATTAACCCTTATGCTTGAAATCAGAAGCAACTCATCACTGACAGAGGTCTCCATGTGGCCGCCCCAGCTTCAGAGGTCTGGCTCCATCAGGGCAAAGCTGTGTGGTCTCTCTGCTGGCTCCTCCAGCTTCTTGGACGCTCCTATCTTGTCTTGTCCATGATTCATCATCTCTGAGACTAACTCCCATCAACTGGGGAAGATAGCTTCTCATCTTCATGAGGAAAATATCGTGAGATTTCCCAGAAGTCTCAGGAGAAAGCCATACCCACATAAAGGCCTCATTAGCTACTCAATGGCTATCTCCAGATTAACAGGTTAGACTCCACCCCTACATTTTAATCATAAAATTAACATAAGCACATGACTGCCAGAGGAGGATCTGATCCCAATGGGTCAATGGAAAGTACAGGTGTAGAAAAAGAATGATGGAATATATGTATGGATATGTGGGATATAATTGATGTTTGGTTTGCACCAAGAATTGTAAGAGTCCATAAAATGATTAAAAAGAAGAGGTTCAACTTTATTTCCTTATCTGATTCATCCTTCAGAGTTCCCCAATTCTAGCTAGTCATCTCGAACTCCTCCACTCATTTAGAAAACACCAATAGCATTTACTACCAGAACTTTAAAAATATGGGTTACATGAGTTTTCATTTTTTTCTAATTATTTATTTAGGTTTGTATCCTCAACTGAGCTTCAGATATTCCAAGGGCAATGACCATATTACTATCCTATATTATTTTACAAAATTTGCATCTTATTCTTGTCTAGCTATACTGTGATAAATCAACCTTATTGCATGCCTTTCATGTTTTACCCATAACACTTTGTCCCACAAAGTGGACTACTAAGCATTGGTGAGGCATGGGAGTTTGCAAGTTCATGGTTAGTATGGCAATCATATTTAATCTTATTTTCTCAAATTTAAGATTTCTTTCTAAACTGAAAGTATTTAAGGGCTTGTACTTTTCAATGACATTTGTAGATCACATTTTGTTTTCTGTACTTCTCAGTGCGACTGCCTAAGCAAATTGTATCTCCAAGTCCAAACATTCCATTTCAAGCAGAATCCCTTTGTTAAACAAACTGGGAAACAAGCTCAAAACCCATACTCTTGGGTGTTAAATCAACCAAAGCCAATGTATATGGATTAGTTTGTTTCTATGATTAGAAAAGGAGCATGGCCAGAGTTAACAAGCATTTTAACTTATATAATTGTGGGGACCATTTAAGAAGATGGTTCAACATGTGAAATGTTTAAAACAATGCTTAATAGACGACATACACAAATGCTTTAATTATTGTTGAGAGTGGTGGTTCTGAATGGATTATTTGTGGTATGGCATGAAAAACTTGCAAGAGGGAGCTTGAAGGTGAGCTAGTTCAATCTCTTGATGTAATAGATGAAAAAAAAATAAAGTTTTGAAGTATTAAGTGACCCACTCAGTATCACACAGTTGAATGATTAGGAGATTTTGTTCTATTACAATTCTGCCTCCATTGAGTTCTAAACACTTTGAACCACTGTCACCAAGTCGATTCTAATTCACAGTGACCCCATAAGACAAAATAGAAGTGATCCTTAGGGTTTCTGAGACTGCAGTTTTTTTTTTAAAAGAGCAGAATCTCTCATCTTTCTCCCTACAGGTGGATGGTGGACTTGAAGCACCAACCTTGCAGCTAGCAGCCCACAACTTAACACACTGTGCCATGAGAACTCTTTCATAAATACTTTAAAAATCTAAAAATTATAAGCACCAATGTAAGTAGGAATAGTCTAGGAAAACTTACCTAAGTCTTATATTCATTTACTGTGTTTTTTCAAGGTAGATGAAAATTAGCCTTTTTTAATTTTGGAAGATCTGCTGTTAAAACAAGCTATAGCATATTCTCTAGATACTCAGAATGAAAGAAGGTCTATCCCTATTCATCAGATGTAAATGTAACAAATTGACAATAGCTATTATTAACTGTTTAGAAACTATTTATGATCTTGGGGTACAGTTTCTATCTAGCTACTGTGCTACACAGTAAAGCTATGATTTTTTTTCCTCCACTGTGAAGGCTTTTGGTCTCAGTTGCTTGCGTTAAGGGATGAGCTGGTTCTGCTGATTATCTACATAATAAGAGATCATGCTCTAAGAGCCTTCAGAAAAACTCTCATCGAACAAAATTAGAGTTGTGCCTGAGAAGGACTACTTGCAAAACAGTATGTTAATTGCCCCCAAATAACCCTTACGATTCACATTTGCGGGAATTTGATCATTCATTTTCCCAACCAAATTTTCAAGCAATTGTGTCACTAACTGCAGAGGGATTGTATCTACTGACACTACTAAAACAAGATTTTTTTTTAAAGCTGATTCCACTTAGCCTTAGAGATGGCGCCCGTCCTTGGGTAGATACAGCTCAACAGAAGATAGAGAGTGAAACGTGCCTGGTTGACTTTAACTTTGAGAGCAGAGACTATTTCTGAAAGTGGAGCCTGGTTGGATATAAGGAAGAATAAAGCTTGGCGATCCCTCCAGCTGACCATTATTCAAGTCTTGTTTGATTTCCAGCTCCTCATTCACTCTTTTCCCCTCCAGGGAACATCTTTCTTTCAAAAACATAGTCCTTTATTTGACTTGCATAAGGTGGCTTCAAAAAGGTTATGGAAAAATTACATTGTCTACTGACTTTTTGAAGTCTCTTCATATTTGTTGAGCATATGCTCAGGAATGGAGAATATGCAAAGTGAACTTTAGATATATATTCTGTTCATTTTGACTTTGAATTTAATTTAAAAAATGAAACATATATAGAAGTAATATTCTTCAAGAATATGATACATTCTTCTTAACTGGGCCATGTCACACTTGTGAAGGTTCCACTTTTTTGTGGACTAATGCAGTAGCGATATTGGTTTTATTATTGTTGAAAAGTACCATTAAGTCAGTTCCAACTCATGGCAACCATTTACAGAACAAAACATGGCTCAGTCATTCACCATCCTGGGCTATAGTCACTGTGACAACCCATCTCCTGGAGATGGGTTCCTTCCTCTTTTTCACTGTCTCTCTACCAAACCTGATGTCCTTCCCAGGGACTGGTCTTTCCTGCTAACAAGTCTGAATAGCACAAGATTAAGTCTCACCATCCTGGCATCTGAAAGGCATTCAGGCCATATTTCTTCCAAAGAAAATGTGTTTCTTATAGAGGTAGTCCACAGTACTTTTAACAATATTTACAAGCAAAATAGCTTAAAGGGATTGGTTTACATTAGTCCTCAAAGTAACAACCTTGATTTTCAGTGCTTCAGAGAGGTCTTATACAGCAGATTTACCTAAGGTAATGAATGTATCATTTGATCTATTAGAAATTGATTGTGGAGTTGAATTGAAAAATCTAAATTCTTCTATGACAGAAGGCAATCAAATGAGTGAGTAAATTAATGAATGAAGTACTAGGATGAAATCCTCATTGTTTAGTAAATCATGCCCTATCTCTGCCCTGGCTGTCAGAACAAAGATTTTAGGTTTAACTAACAAAGTACTGATTCATTTTATTGAAAGATGGTTTTAGAAACTAGATTCTGTGCTCATGCCATGGTGGTATTATTGACCCTCCGTCCTCTCAGCTGCTGAGAAAGAGATTATAGGAACCTATAAATATACATAGCTCTACAAAATATATAAATTACATTAGTATAATAATAATATACTATGGAATATTAATCTAAATACTAGTTTAAACTGATGTCTCTGACTCTAATGTATTTCTACATGTGTCATTCTAGACACCTCCCTTGTTTATCCATAAATTCTCACTTCAACAGTAAGAAACTTGGCTTCCTCATCAGACATCTGTTTATTTAATTGTTGAATTCCAGTAGATATACATGTCAATATCAGAATTTCTAATCCATACCCCTGTAGGCAACAACTTTAAACTCCTCTTGCCTTTCAGACTTGCAGATGCCTAGGTTTCCCCTGAATAATTGCTAAGGTCAGCACGTATTGACACGCCACTTTCTTTAGTGAGGTTGCTTGATAGTTTTTTGTTTGTTTGTTTGGGGCGGTGGGGTGGGCATCACTGACCTCTGCTGGAAGTGGGAGACCCAGCCTTGCTCCTGGAGAACTGCTGCTGTGTGGGCCACAGTCCCGCACTCAACCACTATGCCACCAGGGCTCAGCCTGCTTGACAATTTTATAGTCAGTTTCTGTTGTCACAGTTTGCATTTTTTCCTGAACTCTCTTGGACTTCCTTATGAATTTTACTTTCTAAATTGCATACAGTAAGGTTCATTCTTCATGCTATATAGTTCTGTGTGTCTGGACAAATAAGTTATAGTAAGTATTCACAACTACAGAATTATATACAGTGGTGGGATTCAGCTGGTTCACACCGATTGAGTTCAACAATATGGTTGTTAAAACGACACTTAAAATCAGGGTTCTCTCCAAGGTGAACAGTTAAGCATCCACCCAATGTGAAAATCATACATTTACATTCACTGCTCCATTTTCACTTGTATTTCCACAACAGCATAGTCTAACCACCCACTCCATCTGTATTTATAAAAAAATATTAGATGGCACTATGCTTTTAAAGCTTATTTATTCATTTCATTAAAGTCATTATACTTTTAATGAACTACATTTTTATTCCCTTGCATTTATTACTTTAGCACACAAATGTGGAACGTAAAGAGAAAAAGTGCCCAATGACTGAGGGTCACACACTGTTGTTCGTTTCAGCTTTGTGTTACACCTCCAATTCTCATCAGATGTTATGAGTGAATTATGCAATTCCTGACCCTGTTCGAATATCTAAATATATTGTTAGAACAATTGCTGCAATTCCAGAAGAAGCAGAAAGGGATTTTTCAAAATTGAACCCGATATGATCAAAGGAAAGAAGTTGCTCATTTCTAATTTGTATTATCAAACTGGCCAACTTCTTAAGGGATGGGATCCTACACAGTGAAAAGAAAGTAAAGAGCAAATCACAGAGCACAGATGCTTAGATAAAAGGGAAGAATAGGAGGAAGGGGGAAGACAGTGGCCAGATAGGAAACTCACGCCAGCAGCTCCTGGAAATTGGTCAGCGGGGGTGACTCAGGGAAGGGTGGGACTCTGGAATTGGGTTTTGTGACTTCAGGAAAGCTCAAAGCCCTCCTCTGAACCAGGAGCAGGCCACTCCCCACGGACAGCGGCACAGACACTGCCTTTTCTTTGTGAAGGAGGAATCCAGGGCTCCCGCTCCATGACCGCAAGCCTAGGGGCCCGCACTGCATCAGCGCCCATGCGTAAATCGCTAACCAGTCCTCCCCACCCCAGGGTGCCCAGGGTCCCGAGGAAACACTCACACAGACCCGTATCCCTGCTTCCCACCCTGAGACTTGTGTGTCCCTAAACAGTGGAAAGGCAGGCCAGACCCTCCCCCACCCAGGAGGCCCGCGCCCAGGCGCACCATAAGGGCACCACCATGTCCCAGGATAAGATCCCCTAAACCAGCGCCCTGCCAACTGGACCACACTTTCTAACAGGAGCAAAAGAAACGCCTGCACTCCACACAGACACTGGCACACCCCAGGATCGCCAGCATTCCCCACAGACATTGCCAGTTCGCGGTGCACACCCTGCAACCCTCAGCAGAGAGGTCCGCCCTACATTGTCGCCTGGGCAAACAGTCAGCGAGTTCTCCCCACTATAGGGTGCAGAGGATGTTTTTCCACCTATCTGTAGCAAGTGACCCTAGCCAGGAACAGATCACCCAATCCTCACCCCACCCCCTAAACCCACTCCCTTGCACTCGGCCAACACATTCCATCAGATCTGCAATGGCTCTGCTGCAAACAGTTCCTGAAGCTATAATATAAGACCAGCCTCCCAAAGAGAGACCCCAGGGTCACAAAACACCAAGGAAAATGTCACCTAATTCAAATAAATCAAACAAAAAACAGCTAGCTGCTTCCAAAGTATCAAGAAAAGAGAAACTAAATCTGATGCAAGAAAACCACCTGGACCTAACAGCAGTCATAGAAAATTCAGAGATTGATCAACCACAGAAAAAAATCCTCAAGATGTTACTAACACATATGCAGCTCTTAAACGACGCATTAAAGAAGAAAGAAGAAATGATACAGGAGATAAAGGCCATACACCAAAGGGAAATCCAAGAACTAAGGAGTGAGCTATCAAAAACTAATACTAAGCTCTCAGATTTCACCCAGAGAATGGAGGAGGCAGAGAACAAGACAAGTGACCTAGAGGACTTGAAAGTAGAAATTAATAAATGGGAGAAAAAAATCTAACAAGTCTATGAGAGAAGCAGAAGAAAATATTAGAAGCCTGGCTTCTAATGGAAAGAAACAGCATTAGAATTATCGGTCTGCCAGAGGATGAGTCATCAAGAAAACCAACATCAAAATAATGAAGGAATGCTTAGAGGAAAACTTCCCTTACTTAATGAATGAAAACCAGATAACCATATAGGAGACTGAAAGAACACCAGCTAGAGTAAACCCCAAGAAGAAAACACCAAGACATATAGTTGTTAAACTTTCCAATTATGAGGAAAAAGAGAAAATTATGAGAGCAGCTAGGGAAAAGTGGCCAATCAAATATAAAGGCAAACAGATAAGAATATGCTCAGACCTATCAATGGAAACGATGAAGAAGAAGAGACAGTGGGGTAGCATGTTTCGAAAATTGCAGGAAAACCATGCAAACCCAAGAATACTCTATCCAGCCAAATTATCTATCAAAATTGATGGAGAAGTAAGAGTCTTTCCAGACAAGGAAAATTTCAGAGAATATGCCAAAGGAACCCAGTCCTACAAAAGATCCTCACCGACCCACCGGGGGAAGAACAACAATCACCTAACACACACAGAACAAATCTACCCAGAGACTATCAAAGGGATAGCAGCTCCCAAGGTAACTCTGGCTCAGAGATGATAGAAAAGCAAGAATGAACCACAAACAGACATTGACACAACCCATGAAAATGAAAAAACACCCAATCCAAGAGCAATAAAGTGCACAGATAGATGTAATAACCCTAGATATCAGTGGATTTGGATTCAGGGCTTAAGAGTCAGAGATTAGACTGGCTTAGAAAACACACCCCCTCAATCTGCTGCCTACAGGAGACACATCTTAAGATGACAGAAAAAAATATATTGAGAATCAAAGGCTGGAGAAAAATATACCAAGCAAACAGCAATTCCAAAAAGGCAGGGGTAGCAATCCTAATTCAGATAAAATTGACCTCAAAGTGCAAACCATAATAAGAGATAGAGAGGGACACTATATAATGTTTAAGGGAAAGGTAGACAATGATCCAATAAGCATTTTAAATATATATTCCCCAAATGAGAGACCCGCAGAATATGTAAACCAGATACTTCATAGGATGAAAAGAGAAATTACAGCCTCAACAATTATAGTGGGTGACTTCAACACACCACTCTCTGAGAAAGACAGATCACAGGGAAAAAAAAAACTCAACAAAGAGGTGAGAGATCTAAACATTACAATTAGACAATTTGATTTGGTAGATATCTACAGTTTTTCATCCAAATAAAACACATTTCACATTATTTTCATCCCAACATGGATCTTTTTCGAAGATAGATTACATGCTGGGTTATAAAGAAAATCTATATAAATTTAAGCACATTGATATCATACAGAACTCACTCTCAGACCACTCTGCCATAAGGTTGGAAATCAACAAAAGGAAGGTAAGGAGAACTAGAGAAAACAGTTGGAGAATTAATAATTCTCTATTGCCAAAGGAATGTGCACTGACCCAGAGCATGGCTGAAATTAAAAAAAATTTCTAGAAACCAATGAGAATGAACGCACAACATCCTAAAACTTATGGGACACAGCAAAGGCAGTCTTCAAAGGAAGTTCCATAGCAATACAGGCACACATGAAAAGGAAGAGCATCTCATAACTGATATGTTGGCACAGAATTTGCAACGACTGGAGCAGAGCCAGCATGATAATCCCACTAATAGCAAAAGAAAAGAAATAATAAAAATCAGGGCTGAGATTCAGGAGAGGGAAAATAAGAAAACAGTGGAAAAATTAATGCTGCTAAAAGTTGGTTCTTTGAATGAATTAACAAAATTGATAAACCATTGGCAGACTTAACCTTAGAAAGGAGAGAGAAAATTTCTATAGCAAGAATAAGGGATGAAAGAGGGGACATCACAACTGACCCCAATGAAATCAAAAGGATAATCACACAGTACTACAATGAACTCAACAACTTGGAAGACATGGAAAAATTCTTAGAAAAGCAATCTCTTCTTAGATTGTCCCCAATGGACATCAAGAATCTCAACAGACCCATAACAAAAGAAGAAATAGACAAGGTTATCAAGGGACTACCAACAAAAAAAAAATCACTTGAACCAGACAGCTTTACAGGAGAATTCTACCAAGCATTCAGTGAAGAACTGACACCAACCCTTCACAAGCTCTTCCAAAGCATAGAAAAAGTTGGCAAACTCCCAAACTCCTTCTATGAAGCTAGTATAACACTGATACCAAAACCAGGCAAGGATCCCACAAGAATTGAGAACTACAGACCAATATCCCTAATGAATATTGATGCAAAAATCCTTAATAAAATACTGGCCAATAGAATGCAAAAGTATATACAACAAATAATTCACCATGACAAAGTGAGGATCACACCCGGAATGTAGAGGTGGTTAAACATATGAAAGACCATTAGTATCATTCACCATATTGACACGAAAAATTATAAGAATAGCATGATTTTACCCATTGATGCCAAAAAAAAGCATTCGACAATATTCAACACCAATTCCTGTTTAAGACACTCAAGAAGATAGGAATAGAAGGAAAATTCCTCAAGACAATACAAGCTATATATGAAAAACCAACACCCAATGTGATAGTCAATGGAGAAAAGACAAACACAATCCCAGTGAGACAGGGGACCAGACAAAGATGTCCCCACTCTTATTCAAAATGATGATGGAGGTTTTAGCTAATAGCATAAGGCAAAGAAAAGACATAGAAGGTATACACCTTGGGAAGGAAGAGGCAAAATTATCATTATTTGCAGATGATATAATTCCATATATGGAAAACCCCAAAAGCTCCACAAAGGGATTACTGGAAACAATAGAGGAGTATAGCAGAGTGACATGATACAAGATCAACAATCAGAAGTCAATTGGTCTGCTGTACACATCAGATAAGACCACAGAAGAGGAGATTTAAAAAAAGAGGTACCCTTCACAATAGCCAAGCACAAATTGAAATATCTAGGGATAAAACTGACAAAAAGAACAAAAGACCTACATGAGGAAAATTATGGAACACTATTACAAGAAACCAAAAATGACTTCAAGAAATGGAAAATATCCCATGCTCGTGAATTGGAAGACTCAATGTAGTAAAGATGACAGTTCTACCCAAGCCACTATATAGATTCAATGCAATACCAATACAAGTACCATCATCCTTCTTCAAAGAAATGGGAAAAAAATCATTACCAACTTCACATGGAGAGAGAAGAAGACCAGGATTAGTAGAGAACTCCTCAAGAAGAAGGACATTGTGGGAGGGCTTCCCTTACCTGACTTTCGCACATACTATATAGCCACAGTGGTCAAAACAGCATGGTATTGGCATAATGATAGATACTCAGACCAATGGAAAGTAACTGAAAATCCAGAAATAAATACACCAGCTTACAGACAACTGATCTTTGATAAAGGCCAAAAAGTATCACATAGGAAACAGATGCCATTTTCAGCAAATGGTGCTGGAAAAAATGGATATCTACCTGTAGAAAAATGAAGCAAGACCCTTACCCCACTCCAGGCATTAGAATAAATTCAAGGTGGATCACAGACTTCGAAGTAAAACCCCAAACTATTAGGGCCATCAATGAGGGAATTAGGACCAACCAGAGAACACTAGCACAGGGATTACATAGGCTATCAGAAATAGGGAAGGACACAAACACAGAGGAGGCTCAAATAGACAAATGGGATATAATGAAGATAAAACACCTGTGCACATTGAAGTAATTCATTAAGCGACTAATAAGAGAGCACACAGACTGGGGAAACCATGACAAATCAGATAAAGGTCTTATTACTAAAATCTACAACACCCTGATAGCTTCCAAAAAGTGCAAAACTAACTGCCCACTGAGGAGGTGGGCAAAGGAGTTACACAGAAGTTTCACAGAGGCAGAAATCAGAGTGACCAATAAATATATGAGAAAATGTTCCCGATCATTACCCATAAGAGAAATGCAAATCAAAACAACAATGAGATAACCACCTAACACCCTCAAGGATAGCCCAATTCAAAAAGTCAGAAAGTAACAAATGCTGGAGAAGCTGTGGGGAGATAGGGTCACTTGTACACTGTTGGTGGACCTGCAGGTATATACAGCCACTATGGAGATCAATTTGGAGATATCTAAAACAAATGGAAATTGAGCTACCATATGACCCAGCAATTCCCCTGCTGGGCATATACCCAGAAGAGACAAGCAATAATCCATGACCAGAGATCTTTGCCCCAATGTTCATCGCAGCACAATTCACAATCACAAGGAGTTGGAAGCAGTCCATATTTCTATCAATTGATGATGAATGGATTAAAAAGCTGTGGTACATACATACAATGGAGTACTATGCATCATTGAAAAGCAGTGATGAACTCATAAAGCACACCACCGCATGGGAAGAACTCGAGGCAATTAAGTGAAGTTAGCCAAGCGCAAAAGCATGTACAATATGAATCCACTGAGGTAAGCATAATAATAATTTTAAAATTGGAAAGGGGCAGTGGGAAAAGCCACTATATGGAGAAAATCCTGGGAGAAGGCCCAGGTAATATGGAAGGGGCCAGGTCAAATCTAGGGCTACATATGGTAGCCAACTAGGGGAGAGGAGCAAGGTGGGGGTGGGGGGGCAGATGGCAATGTGTAGAAAGAGAACGGGGCACTAAACCATCAAAGGGATGTTTATATCTCCACAGGGAAAGAGGGACCAAACTTAAACTTGGAGACCCAGGATGTGAATGCAGCACAACAGCATGGAGTGGAGAACCAGTGGAGGGACCTGAGAACACAACCTCAATCCCAACTATAGGGGTGGCCACCTCTCCACCAGAGGAGTTTGCCTTGGAGGCCAGCACTGAAGCTGAAGCTTGGGGAGTGAGATATGCCTGACCAGAGTACATGAGAACAAATGAAAACGGAGGAAGAGAGAATGACATACATCCTGGTCGACTGAGCCTTCAGGACGATATTCCCACTCAGAACAGCTAATGCACAAAGAGGACTATATGGCCGGCCCCACTATGAAATACAGCTACCCTCGCTGACCCAAGGCCTATTGGGGTCAGGCTGAAGAAGCAGAGTGAAGATAATATCCTGTCAGACACAACCACACCAATGCAAAACATTAAGAAAGTGCAACAGAGTGTGGAGTTCCAGATGGAGTTCCAAAGATATACTTTGGGGCCAGGGTATGGCACCCCATCCTACTCAACCAGGGAACACCCCCGGAGGTCAACCACAGATCTTGAACTTTATACAGGTTTTTATATTGCTATTATTTTATTATTCTTTTACATATATGTATAGCACATTCAGGGGCTTTCTTGCTGTTATTATCAATGTTTTATTTGCTTCAGTTGCTTCATTTTAGGAGGGCTTTTTTGTACATACGTTACCTCTGCAGGTCTATCTAGACAAGATAGGCTGGACAGAGTCTGGAGGCGAAAATGATAGGACTGATGGTTACGGGGTAGGAGACATGGGAGAGGGGGAAACTGGGGAAAAGGAGGTGATATCGACCAGCCCAGGAAAAAGGGAACAACAACTGATACAAAATCAGTAAGAAGGTGGATGAGAGAAGGCCTATAGGGATTGATTAAAACTAATGTATCAGAGAGAAAATACTGAAACCCAAATGGAGGTTGAGCATGATAGTGGGACAAGAAGAAAGCAAATGGAAATAGAGGAAGGAACTGGGGGATAATGTGCATTTATAGAGGTTCAAATACAGGTATGTACATAGGTGCATATATTTATTAGTGATGACGGGGAAATAGATCAGCGTGCATACTTACAGGGTTAGTAGTAGGACAACAGATGGGCATTGGACCTCCACTCAAGTACTTCCTTGGTGCGAAGAACACTTTGTTCTATTAAATTGGCATTCCAGGATGCTTACCTTTCTGACACGATCACTGAAGACAAATGTGTGCATATACAAAGGTGGTGAAGAAAGCTGATGGTGCCCGGCATCAAAAGAGGTAGCATCTGGGGTCTTAAAGGTTTGAAAGTAAACAAGCAACCATCTGGCTCAGAAGCAACAAAACCCACGTAGAAGAAGCACACCAGCTTGTGGGATCACGAGGTGTCAAAGGGATTAGATATCAGGCTTCAAGAATTAAAAAGTATAATATTGCGTGCTCATTTTCCTGATATGATAGTTGAAGACAAATGTGTGCATAAGCTAATGTGGTGAAGAAAGTGGATAGTGCCGGGCTATCAAAATATATAGCGTCTGGGGTCTTAAAGGCTTGAGTAAACAAGCGGCCATTCAGCTCAGAAGCAACAAAGCCCACATGGAAGAAGGACACCAGCCTATGTGATCACGAGGTGGTGAAGGGATCCACTGTCAGGCATCAAAAGCTAAAATTATATCATTATTGATGAGGGGGAGTACAGATTGGGGACCCAAAGGCCATCAATAGGTGAAGCAACATCCTCTTGCAGAGGGGTTGCAAAGAGAGGGGTCATAAGAGAGAGCATCAAAACTTTGTGGAGATTTTCCACTATCTTTAATGCCATTTTACAATGAACCTGTTAAAATGTCCTTGTAGAGCTAGGATCAAAACGTGATCTTGCCTTTTCTGATGACTTCTTTGATGGAGCAATATGTTTGAAAGGTTCACGCATGTCTTTTCATTGTGATAGCTGATTTCTGTTTATTAACAAATAACATTTCATTGGGTGGTTATACAACTCAATAGTGATACAATTTATCCCTACATACCAGTGATAGCCCATATGAGATTCAATCACCTTCTCAAAGGCTGTCATTCCACGGGTCTCTGCAACGCGTTTTGAATTGTTGAGATCATGAATATGAAATCTGTGAATGCAGAGTGGATAGGACCTTTCCTAAGGCGCCCACGTTTTGAAGTTTAGTGACCCCTGTTCATTTCCTATTTCCTTTGCTCACTTGGGGATAGAGTATGTCTCCTATTAAAATTTACATGCCGCAAATATTTATCAAATAAATATGTATAAGTAGTAGTTCTACAGAGTTCAGAAGGAAAACGATTACTCTTTCACACAACACATTTCCCTGCAGCTTAATTGACTCATTGAGATTTCTAAAGAACCTGAAAGAGAATAATAGCATTCTACAATAAGCCAGATATTTAGGCACTTTGTAAAGGAGGCCGCCCCTGCATTAATATCAAAGTCCCAGGGAGAGGCATGCATTCCCTTTGTCCCCACCCATGCAGTGGCTATGGAGTCCGTGGCTGTGCTCAAGTGATCAGCTTGCTAGTTGCCATGGTGACTTAGCCACCCCCCCCCACCCCACCCCCACCCCCAGCTGCAGTCAGCAGGTCTCCCAGCTCTGCCCCTGCCAGCAGACTACAGCCGCCCACCTGTTCTCTTGTGTTTTCCACCCAGCACACTGCTGTGTAAGGAGCAAAGCAAGAGGGGGGAGATGCTGCTGACGCCTTGGGCTCCACAGGGCCAGCGTGTAAGTAGGCGTGAGGAGAAGGCCCTGAGGGAAGGGAGGTTCTCCTTGTTCCGTTCTTTGAAGAAATACAGCCCTTTGCAAAGACACCTTTGGAGGGAGCCTTCCGTTACCAAACACGTGGGTCTTCATTTAGAATTTTTCCAGAAGACAGGCGAAGACTGCCAGGGCTAAGGACACTGCTGGCTAGGCGGAAGGTGCTCCTGGAGGCTGGACTGTGCTTACTGGGGGAAGGCTGCTTTTGTGTTACATCCTAGACCAGTCCTGGTAAAGGGGGGCGAAGTAATCAGATCTCAGGTGGCATTTGTAGGGGGTAAGGTAATGACTACCTTTCAAAGAGCTTGCATTCTCCCCCTACTGCGGTGATGTTTGTGAACACAGAACATAAATCCAGATGATTCTGTCTTGATATAAACTCAGTGTTGCTGATAAGTTCCCTGGAGTTGTTTATATGTTAAGACCCATCCTGTTTTAGGTGACAGAAGAATTACATCAAAGAGATTTACAAGCTATATTGTTTATAGGAAAAGAGTACAATGGCAATGATTAAGGATTCTGTTGTAAACAAAAAGGTCCATTGTTGAAACCAGGCCTTTGTACTGGTTCACAGTGGTTCAGTTATGTACACTGCAGCAAATTCTAAAGTGCTTTGACTTGTAAAATGTGGATATACTGGAATAACAACAAGAATGCAGAAGAGTACAGGTTGAAAGCCCTCAATAGAAACACCCAGAAGATACTGAGAGAACCTGATTTGAGAGATGAAATTATTGCCAAGACCATGGAGAGCGAACGACATTCCACAGCAGTGTGGCCGCTGCCTTCATTGAGGAGGGCAGGTGTTCGCAACTCTTTTGGTCAAGAGACTTCTTTGTTAGGCAATCCTCATGCTTTCTAAGAGAAAATGCTTCGTTTTCTAAAAGAAAAAGTATGTTTCTAGCAGGAAACCAATCCATTCTGATTTCTCTTCCTCAACCATGACTGAACCCGTTTGAAGCCTGGTTTGACTCCCCCAGCTTCTCTGTTGAAGTGAAAGTAGAGTGGGCATGCTCCTCCATAAAGATTGCAGACTAGGAACCCTTTTTGGGCTGTTTTACTGTGTCCACAGGGCTGCCACAAGTCAGAATTGATGTTCTACCACCCAGCAGACATCTTTATAGAAGATAGATAGCCAGATCTTTCTTCCATGGGGTTTCTGAGTGGAAGCTTAACATCTAAGCTTTACATCTGGGCTTAAACATCTAAGCTTTCAGATAGCAGCTTCATTTTTGCACTACCATATCTTCTTGATATATTAATTAGATCCTTAAATTTCAAGAGTTAATGGTTTAAAAGGAATCTACTATAATTCATACTTATCCTGGAAATTATTTTCAGCATTATGTTCAGCAGTTCTAGTAACAGAAAAGCACGTTTCTATCACTTAATGGCTTACAAAGGACATAAATTCACAAAGTTAACAATATCCTAAAAACCCAGGTGAAGTAGGGGAGCCGGGAGTTGTCTTTTCCATTTTGCAGTTGAAAAACATGAATTCCTGAGAAACTAACTAAGAAACTCTGGAACATGCACTCCTGACAGTTTGGGCCGTTCTCTCTGCTGCTGCTGCTGCTGCTGCTGCTGCTTCAAAGATGGTTCATCCTTATGGCTAGGGGTATGCTAAGGAAAATGGAAAGATCCTCTCTACTACTCTGCTGTTAGGCATGCCCTGTTTGCATTATCTTACTCAGTCATTTGGTGGGAGTTACAGAGAAATAGGATTAAAGGGCCATATTTAGAAATTTCACTCCACTACCCTGATCCAATATCATATATTTCAGTTCAGTTAATATTTTAACTCAAGTCTCTGAACATTTCACACTGTATTCCCCATCGTGTTGACCAGAAATCACGTGGGGGAATTGCTGCCTCTTGGTAATCTGAGGCTGGCTTGAGTCTTGGCATTTCTCTTACTTTCTTGGCAAAATGTGCTGTGGAAATGAAGAGACAATCTTTGAAATTTTGCATCAGTATCTTTATCAACTATCTTTTACACTACAAACTGAGGCATGGTGAAGCAATTGATTCACCTCAAGGCTTGTGTCTTTTTGCTGGTGACAGCATTTTTGGCCCTGGTACTTTCAATTTTGACAACGCATCAATAAAGCCCCTGGAAGGTGGCAGGTACCTTACTGTTCAATTATGGCCTACACGTTAGCAGAACATGCAGAGGAGGAAAAGGAGGGGAATTGCATGTATGCAGCTGAAATGAATGTGCTTTAACAAGGTTAGCTCTCCTTCAAAAAACCATGCATGCATCCCCACATTCCAAGGATGGGGCCTAAATAGAGTGGAATAAATCATCTATTCTCACAACCTGTGTTAACTTGACTTTCTTGCATTGTTCTTCATAAATTATTAAGATTCCACAAAGCTAAGCCAGTACCTCCAACCTAAATAATCAAACATTTATTGGGTCATCACAATTGTGTAGGCATAAATAATATCACTGCCCTAATAATATAATGCACAATCTAGTCATAACTGCATACATAAACCAAATAATTAAAATCACGCAGGATTTCAGATCAAAGTAAAATGCATTTGGACATCAAAATTTCTGAAAATATAGTCCTAGTATAACCTAACTAGAATCTTGATGTTAACAACAACAAAAAATACTTGAATACACTCCATGATTCTAGAGTAGGGTCCACAAGGGCTACATTTGTATACAAGTAAGGTCATGTTCTATGCTGTGATTGAGAGGCAAGGGAAGGTTGTCAAAGAGAGGCTGTTGGCTAAATGGTAAGAAGATGTGTGAAGATTACAATTAAGGGGACTTAATATTTCCACAGCAAAAGATGTACTATATGTACAGGTCAAACTTGAGATGAAGTCTCACATCCAAGTGTGCTGAGGAACATTCTGACATTCTAAGAAACATATTTCCAAGTTAGATTTGTTTGTTCTGGCAGTTCATGGTTACTTTCAATATCCTTGGTTGACACCGTAATTCATGTGCAGTCATTCTTCTACAGGCTTCCTAATTCATTGTCTTCATGCAGATGAGGTGACTAAAATATCAAGGCATAGGTCAGGGGCACCTTAGTCCTAAAATGTACCTTTTTGTTCTTCATCACATTAAGGAGGCCTTGAGAAGAATATTTGCTCACTGTAAGGTATCATTTGATTTATTGATTGCTG
The DNA here is from genome assembly GCA_004026705.1 of Nesogale talazaci. Lineage (NCBI taxonomy): Eukaryota > Metazoa > Chordata > Mammalia > Afrosoricida > Tenrecidae > Nesogale > Nesogale talazaci. The sequence goes on from PVJH01010492.1 coordinate 62,040, forward strand.
AGTTAGTCAGGGTAGACTAGAGGAACAAAATTTCAGAGACATGCATATAGGTATAAGGAAATAGTTTATATACAAAAGGAATGGGACATGGAGAAAGCATGCCAGCCCAGTCCAGTTCAAAGTCATAAGTCCGGTATTAACCCATATGCCCAAAATCAGTCTATAAAGTCTTTTTCTGACTCACGAAGTCACAGGTCATTGGGTGCAGAATCCCGGTGTTGGTAGGACACCTCGCCGCCAGGGCGCAGAGTCCATCAACAGCAGAAGCAACTCATCGCTGGCAGAGGTCTCCATCTGTCCGCCCCAGCTTCAGAGGTCTGGTTCCATCATGGCAAATCCATGTGGTCTCTACACCGGCTACTACAGGCTCCCAGCCGCCGCCATTCTGTGTTGCCTGTGGTTAATCATCTCTGAAACTAACTCCCAACAACTGGGGAAGATAGCTTCTCTTCTTCATGAGGGAAATATTGCGAGATTTCCCAGGAGTCTCAGGTGAAAGTCATGCCCACACAGAGGCCTCATCGGCTACTTATGGCTATCTCCAGATTAACAGGTCAGACTCCACCCCTACATTTCAATTATAAAATTAACATAAGCACATGACTGCCACAGACCACCCCTTGTTAATTTTATACTTTCACATAACTCTGTAACCATATGTAACCCTCAAATAAACAGTAAAATAATTTTTATATCTAACAGGATAAAACTAAAATACATATAAGTCAACATGTGCCACCATCGTTTGAAAATAACATTCTATAAGTGAACAAAACAATAGATATCCTGTGCCTTACAATTGTAGTTATAAAATATCTACACCTTGATTCTATAATCCTATGAATGTATATTCTACCACCTATAAGATTTTGCAAGCCAAACTACCTCATGCCTTCATTCCCCCATTTTGGGTATCTAATTTCTATATTGCCCACTTATACCAACCCAGTACTGTAAGGAAACAATCATATCTTTCAACATCAAGAATCTTCATTCCAGTTGGAAACTCGTGAAGTGTGCGTCCATTAGCAAAGTCAAATCAGGTCAGGCCATCCATAAAGTCAGCAACGATATGCACCAGTTCACAGACTTAAATCGCTTCTCTTCCTCTGGTCGGGTTCTGGTCAACTCAATGTGGGCTTTTCCACTTAGCCTCACCATGGTGGCCATTGGTCGCCTTCCTTTAGACCAACAAATTTAGGCAACAAATTCTCAACATGCCTAGCTCTCCCATGCTAGGTCATGAACTTCAGACCAGTAAACCCGCTCTCATCTCCCCTTTTTCCTGTGAACCAAGTCCCGGTGTATTGGTGGCCAAAGTCAACCCAGCTCTTTATTGCCGCATTTCTCCTGCTTTCACCAACAAGCAGTAAATCTGGGTGGTCACCTAACAAGCATTTCAGCCTGCCACAAGTTTCCTTTAACATTCAGACCCAGAGAGGAGTTATCTTCATGGTTCCAGATTCCTTCACTTTTGAAGACAATCACTAGTCAGGATTTTCCAAGGAAATTGACTCTATCCTTCTTTATGGGTCAGTCTGACCTCTCAGACTACAAGTATCCTGAGTACTTCCAAAGACTGGGTGGGGCTACTTTCTTCAAAGAAGTTTTTCCAGGTGTGGTCTAACTTCATTTAAACTCAAGGTGGGGTTAATCACTTTAGAGATGTCTTTGACGCTAAGTCCTAAACCCTCTAGAGGTCAATGCTTGGCTTGAGGTAACTGGATTTGCAAACTCTTTCCAGACTTTCCAATAAACATTTCTATGCATCCTTATATTTATAATAACAGACATAAAAAAAGTATAAACAGCATAACCAGAAATCAAACTAAATTCTTAGAACAGAAGGTCAATACTTATTAAGCTTATCTTTATCCTTATCTAAACTACTGTTTACACAAAAACATTGAATTAGGTCTAAAAAGGCATCAAAACAGATCCCTGCTTTCAGTCCGGCATTCTGATCTTCTTAACCACTGTCCCTGAACAGAACCAGCTCTGAGACACTCAAATGGCGGCCCCCACCCCTGAGCTCAAGATATACATTAACAGTATTCATTTTATATAGAAATAACCAAAGACAGCATCCAAACAAAATAATCAAAACTTTAACTTGCCATATTGTTTCCAGAAAATAACTCAGTAAGCTCAAAAGACATATCTGACTTCTGTCTAGCCAAAGAAGTAACAATACCATGAGGCACAAGTCAAACAAGCTTCTACTTTCCATCTTATGATTTGTTCCTCTAGTACCCCACTCCTGAGGTACCACAATGTGTTAATCCAGGTAGACTAGAGGAACAAAATTTCAGAGACACACAGATAGGTATAAGGAAATGGTTTATATACGAAAGGAATGGGACATGGAGAAAGCATTCCAGCCCAGCCCAGTTCAAAGTCATAAGTCCGGTATTAACCCATATGCCCGAAATCAGTCTATAAAGTCTTCTTCCGACTCACGAAGTCACAGGTCATTGGGTGCAGAATCCGATGCTGGCAGGGCACCTTGCCTCCAGGGTTCAGAATTGCTGTTCCCTTGAGCACTGATTATAGATCCAAACAAAATTAAATCCTTCACAACTTTGAACTTTTACTCATTTATCATGATTTTGTGTATCGGTTCAGGTGTGGGGATTTTTCTTTTCTTTACATTGGCTTGCAATGCATGCTAAGGTTGTTGTCTTTGAGTTTCATCAACACATGCTTCCAATCCTTCTGGATTTCAGCAAGCAAACTAATTCATTTGCATAGCTAAGGTTGCTACTAAGAATTCCTCTGATCCTGATGCTGTTTTCTTCTTCACATAGCTTAGCATAAAAATTAAATTAGTCTGGTGAAAGGATATAACTTGATGCTTACTTTCTCAATTTTAAACACAATAGTAGTTCCTGATCTGTTCAAAGAACTAACTCTTCAACCATTTACAGGTTTTCATGAACATGATGGAATTTATATTCTTCTCAATGTTATCCATGGTTTGTTTTGATCCACACTCTCAAAAGGCTTGGCATAGTCAATACAACACAAGTAAACCTAATTTTGGTATTCACCTTCAGTCCACACTCACCTTTTATTTCTTCTGAATCTGGCTTGAATTTTTGACAGTTCCTTGTTGTTGTACTGCTGGAACCACTTCTGGATTATGCTCAGTGTTCAATCATCTCTGTTGGATCAACTTTCTTTGGAACGTGCACAATATGGAATCTCTTTGAATCAATTTGTCAGGTAGTTGTCTGTTAAATTTCTTATCACAGGACAGTGAGAATTACTTGTTAAAACATTTCAGTGGATATTTCACAAGTCCCCGGACATGTGTTTTTTATGTAGACTTCTCCCTTCAATAACAGCAGTTATTAATTACTGGCTACATCCTAAAATGATTGAATATTGACCAATTCTATTTGCCTGTGTACTCTTTCCTTCATTCAATATTTGGGCTTTAGAAACTTTCAGAATAGCAACTGAGATCTTGAATTTTTTTCTTTAGTTCTTTTGTTTTCAAAATATGTTGAGTGTGTTCTTTCATTTTGACTTTTTAACTACACTTCTTTGCACATATTTTACAGTACCTAACTTTGTCTTCTCAGTCTACTTTTTGAAGTTTTCTTTTCAGCTCTTTTATATCTCCCACTTGCCTTACTTACTCTATAATCAAGAGTATTTTTTACAATCTCTTCTGGTATCCATTTATTTATTTTCTCTGTTTTTAAATGACCTTTTTTCTTCTATTATGATGTTCTAATATCATTCCACAGTTATCCAATCTTCTGTCATAGTTATTCTTGAGATTTTTTTTTTAAATTCATGTGAGGTAGACTCAAGGTTGTAATTTGGCTCTTATAAACTTAAAAAAATGTTTCGCTATAACTTGAACTGTTTTATAAATAGTTGATAATCTGTTCCACAGTCATTTCACCTGCCCTGTCATAGAGAACACTTTCAGATATTCTTGAATCACACAACTTGTTCCACACCACTATTCTACAGTAGAGTTCAAATTTCCAGTCTAGCTTCTACAATTTAAAGCAAAAGAGTAAAAAGTCTGCTCCACCCGCTCCTTTCAAACCTATCAGCTTTAATTAAATTATTAAATTTTGTGGCATACCTTTTATCTAAGCAGTAACCTGGGAAGATTTACTATCCCAACTAGCGGTACCTGGTGATTTGGATTCCTCTGTGAATGGAGAATTGCATCTCAGCAGGTAACTAGATTGTATTTTGCAAAATAAGAAAAACATAAAATAATTAAGATTGGAGGCTGCATGTATTAGTTATTTCTGCAATTAGCTACACTCTGTGCCCTGAATTCTGAAATTTACAGGAGGCCACATTCTTGCCTACCAGTTAATAAAAGCTTTCCAGAAAAGACAGAGAGAGTCATTGTGAGCCAGTCTCCAACTCTCTGTTCAATCAGCATCTTCTTCCCACCCCTGCCCCTCCAACAGAAGTACAAACCGCTCCAGAATCCACCTCACACTTCCTGTTTAGAGGTTACTTCACCCCTTAGCAAAATTTAGCTATCACTCACTGTGGTTGGTTATTGCTAGCTTTTTAAAATTTCCTGGTTGTTTAACAAAAAACATGCCCCTTTTCTTTTAAAATCTAAAGCTGAGGCTGGCACAGTAAACTCCATCATATGTTCACTTCTATGTCTTTGAAGAATGACATCTATCCTGAGAAATGGAAGGGGACTAGCTCTTTTCACATTTATCTTATTTTCTATAACTATTGAAGGGAGTCTTGGTGGTAGAGTAGATTACCTGTTGTACTGCTAACTACAAGGTCCACAGTTCCAGTCCAACTTCAGCAAATGAAAATGAGACAGTTAGCTCCTTAGAGAGGCATAGCCTTAGAAACCCACTTGAGCAGCTCTACAGGGTCTTTATGGGTGAGACTTGACACTATTGAGTTTCTTTTTAAAGATTTATTGAAACTAATTTTTTAATATATGTGTACCCCTTGCATCTTATTCATTTTTATCAGGCTTGACATGTATTTATATTTTTCTGGCATCACCAATTGAGTAGAACACCGAGTAATGAATTAGGTACTGTAGAAATATTAAATAGAATTAAATACAATAGTATAAGGTATAAAATCAATAATAATTTATAATTTACCAAGGGGTTACCAGGGTGGAAGGGGGAGAGGGTAAAAAGAGGAGCTCAAACAGAATGTAAATGTTCAGAAAATAATTATGGCAACATATATACAAATATGCTTGATACAATTAATGTATGGATTATTATAAGAACTGTGAAAGCCCCCAATAAAAACAATCTTTTAGAATAAATAAATAAACAATGCTAAATTGGAGTCTAGAGAAGAGAGATCTGCCAGAATCAGGAGTTGGTGGTATCTTGATCAAATGAAACTGAGGTTTATCTGAAGAATCATGTATGGGTTTGGAAAGAATCGTGAGGATTCCTCGTGATACAGAGGAAAAAGCTCCTGTGCAGAATAGGCACTTGGAAAGGATGTAGAAATGTAAATAACTGAGCAAAATAGGAAAGCAAAGCTTATGTAGATTGCTGGAAAAATCAATTATACTCACTTTTTGGTAGAAATACTGAAGTTGGTAGAAACATCTTATAATTGTAGCCAACCTCTTCTCTGCTTTTTCCCATTTTACCACTGTCAGCCACTTCTATGCAGCTCAGTTTGCCCCATACCAGTTACTTAAACCCTGTTTTTCTCTATCATATGGCCATGTTTTTTTCCCCCACACTATTATAGATTCTACTTGTCCCTTAAATTCATGTGTTTAAGATTCACTTATAATCTTTGAAGCTTCACTTTATTTGCTGACTGACTACCCACATGGCCTTTCTGTATTAGCAGCATTCAATGGAGTATGAAGAAAGTGGGTCACCAAAGGAAGACAGAGGTGCTTGCACACAAGTAGCAAAGATTATGGGTTTAAAAAGAAAAGATCTAGGCACTTTGTGTTTTTTCCTTGAATCTGAAACAATTTAATGTATGAACTTGAGAAAATTATTTACTTTCTTTGAGCAACAGTTTCTTCATATGCAGAATAATCTTACCTTAATTCCTTCATTGAGTTGTTATTACAGAAAAAAAAATTCTATGTAGTAAAATAGTAAAACTAAGTTGTTATAAAGAATTTTTGCTACAGTTTTAATGGTTTGGGGTTGTAAATATAAAATTGCATTCAGAAGTCATGCACATCTTTTTCAGTCAATGCTTTAGACCATTAAATGTGCTTTGCAATGAAAACCATTTGGAATGCTAGTTTCTTGTCGAAGCCTACTTTATGTATGCCAGTATATGCATATATACTCAAATGTATACTAAACTTACTGTCTTTGTGTGAGTTCTGACACATAGGGACCTCAAGGACAAGGTACAACTGCCCCTGTGGGTTTCTGAGATAGAACTTTTTTTTTGGGGGGGGGGGGCATCACTGCTCTCCGGTGATGGGAGTAGGAGGCCCAGCCCCACTGCTGGAATTGAACCTCCGCCCAGTGGGCCGCAGTCCCGCGCACAACCACTACACCACCGGGGCTCAGCCCGAGATAGATCTCTTTGTAGGAGTCGAAGATCTAATATTTCAACCATATGTCAGTGCGTGTGTGCTAACATTAGCATAGTGAAATATATTTGCATAAAGTTGTAGAAAATGTTGCAATTCTATGAATGCAAGTTGATATATAAAATTTAATAATAACTTTGAAAAATACTGATTATAGGTACTTGAAGAAAATTGCATTTAATTATGAAGTACAGAGAGCAGACCTTTTGAAGAGAACCTGAAGCAATTTCTGAGCACTTAAAAATTTTAGAAATTTTATATATTGATAATTACTCAATAATTTGTTTTAAAGCTTTCTTGATTCAGCAAATAATTGCAAACATAAGTCTTCATCTTGCTTTAACAAAAGATGGAATAACAAAGCTGACAGAGAGAAATGGCTTCCTAATACACTGAAAGAAGTAGAAGAGGAAAAAATAATTGAGGGATTAATATGAGCCAAATAAGTCTTTATAACTTCATATACTTTATAAACTTTACAGTGGCTATTGTTTTGTTTGCTTGCTTGTTAAAACATTGGCCATGAGCAAAAGAAAAGAAATCATATTACACATATAATACCAGTTACACAATTCATGAGTGCACATTTGATTAAATTTTATAATGTGACCACATATGGATTATACATAGCATCCAGATGAAAAAACAGAATATGACTAAGATAGTCCTTCTTTGCCTGCCTTTCCAAATCACTCACCCTTAGCAAATCATAAGCACTGTTCACAGGTCTAAAACTATAGGTTAATTTGACATGATTTTGAACAATATATAAATATAAGCATATAGCATATATTTTATGTGTCTGATTTCTTTTGCTTGACATTTATTTTGTAATAGTCAATGTGTTGATAGAGTTGCCATGTGTTCATTCTCATTGCTCTTGAAATGCATACTCTTCAGCTTAGTGTCTGGTTATATCTTATTTAAAAAAAAATTTTTTTTATTAGGCATCACTGCCCTGGTGATGGGAGTAGGAGGCCCAGTCTTTGCTCCTGTGAGCGGGAATTGAACCTCTATCCCAGTGGGCCGCAGTACCGCGCACAACCACTATGCCATTGGGGCTCAACCAAAAGATAGACATTTCTTTTTTTTTTTTTTGGGGGGGGGCGCATCACTGCTCTCCAGTGGTGGGAGTAGGAGGCCCAGCCCCACTGCTGGAATTGAACCTCTATCCCAGTGGGCCGCAGTCCCGCGCACAACCACTACGCCACCGGGGCTCAGCCCTATATCTTATTTTTTAAAAGCTAAAAAAATCTTTTTACTTTTTTAGGGACAGTCATCCTTTATTGTTTTGAAGTATTCTTTTATATTAAAAATCAGTCTGGTGAATCAATCATTTTTTAAATTAAAAGTCACTGAATGTAGAGAAGGGTTCCAAAAGTATTTATAGACATGGAATTAAACTATGAGATTTTCCCATGAACTTTTTGAAGCCCCCTCATATGTTCATGCACAAATGTACAACAATTATTTTCTACAACTTCACAACTTGTATTTTGGTTTTTACCACAATTAAGAAAAAATTACTAGATTAAAGCAACTTAATTTGCTATAATATCTTTTCTTTTATGCTAAATTCAGATTTCTCACATTATATTTAGGATATTTATGCCTACAGTTACAGAGATTGGTCAGTAAATTTTCTTTTTGATAATAATCTCTTACAGTATTGGTATTAAAGTTACTCTGCCATTTAAAATGACTAGAAGATGTTATTTAGCATTCTGTTATCAAACAACTTTAATTTAAATAGTAGTAAGTCTTCCTAGAATGTTTGGAATTATTTGGCAATGAGGACATTTGAGAGTGACACTTTCTCTGTAAGAAGTTTAAAATTAAAAAATCAGTATAATGCAGAAGATTAATGCTGCAAAAACTGATACTTTGGAAGGATCAATAGAATCGGCAGGCCACTGACAAACTTAACCAAAAAAAGGAAAGAGTGAACAACAATAGACATGATGAGAAATGAAACAGAGGTAATTGCAACAGATCGTTATGAGATTAAAAGGATAATTACAGAGTTCGATGAAAGTCTGTATTCCAATGAGTTTATCACTGTGGAAGACATGGACAAATACTTGGCAAAACAATTCCTGTCTAGATTATCTCAGATAGAGGTCAAGAACCTAAACACACCCATAACAAGAGAAGAGATAGATAAGGTTATCAAGAAGATACCAACAAAATTAGCTCCTGGACCAGGTGGCTTCACTGGAGAATTCTATAAGGCTTTCAGGAAGGAGCTGGCACAGATTTTCCACAAAGTTTTTCAGAGTGTAGAAAAGGATGGAAGACTCCCAAACTCATTCTATGAAGCCAGCAAAAGTTTGATATCCAAACAGGGAAGAGATCCCACTGGAATACAGAACTATAGATCAATATCTGTAATGAACATAGATGCAAGAATCTTCAACAAGATGTTGGCCAATAGAATGCAAAAGTACATAAAATGCATAATCCATCAGGATCAGGTAGGACTCATTCCGTGGATGCAGGGATGTTTTAACATAATAAATCCATCAATATAACACTCCACATTGATAAGATAAAGTTTAAGGACCATATGATAATACTTACAGATGCAGAGAACACATTTAACAATATCCAGCACCCTTTCCTAATTAAGACACTCAGATGGATAGGAATAGAAGGCTATTTCCTCAAGTTAATAGGAATAGAAGGCTATTTCCTCAAGTTAATAGAAGCTACTTATGAAAGGCCTACAGCTGACATCATAGTCAACGGAGAAAAGACTAAAGCAATCCCACTAAAAAAGGGGACTAGATAAGGATGCTCCTTATCCCACTACTATTCAATATTGGGCTGGAGGTTCTAGTGTATAAAACAAGATAACAGAAAGATATCAAAGGCATCCAAATGGGAGAAGACGAGGTGAAATTATCGTTATTTGCTATGGCATGATTGTGTACATCAAAAATCCCCAAATCTCCACAATTGGAGTACTAACAGCAAAAGAGGTATATGGAAGAGTGTCAGGGTACAAAATTAACAAATAGAAGTCAATTAGTTTGCTGTATACATCTGACCAGACCATGGAAGAGGAGATAAGGAAGGGAATACCATTCACAATAACCACGAATAAATTGAAGTATCTACGGATATATCTAGTCAAAAAAACCAAAAGACCTACACGAGGAAAACTACGAAACCCTACTACAGAAAACAAAAAGCGACCTCCACAAATGGAGGAACATCCCATGCTCATGAATTGGGAGACAATATATTAAAGATGTCTATCCTCCCCAGGAAACTTTATAAGTTCAATGCTATCTCAATTGAAATATCAACAACATTCTTCAGAGAACTGGAAAAACTGACCACCAATTTCATATGAAGAGGGAAGAAGCCCAGAATTTGCGGGGATCTCCTCAAGGAGAAGGGCAGTCAGAGGGCTCACCTTACCTGACTTTCACACCTACTACAAAGCCACTGTGTTCAAGGCATAGTAGTACTGGCATAATGATAGATTCACAGACAATTGGAAAAGAATAGAAAACTCAGAAATAAAACCATTGGCCTATAGACAACTGATTTTTGACAGGGGCCCCCAAAGCACCAAGTAGGAAGGTGATACCCTATTTAGCAAATGTTGCTGGAAACAATGAAAATCCACATGTAGAAAAATGAAACAGAATCTCTACCTTACCCCAACCACAAGAACAAAGGCATGGTAGATCATGCACTTAGAAGTAAAACCACACACCATCAGGACCATTAGTGAAAGAATCAGGAAAAATCTAAAAACCTTGACCCAGGGAATACAAAGGTTAACTGCAATAGGACAATACACATGCAGGGGAACCTGAAATTGACAAGTGGGTTTTACTAAAAATATAACACCTGTGTGCATCAAAAGACTTTACCAAGATGGTAGCTAGGCAACCCACAGACTGGGAGAGGATTTTTAGCAACGA
>PVJH01010493.1:0-20171 GCA_004026705.1 Nesogale talazaci
ACTGGAGTCTTCTGTATTGAGTGCAATTCAATGCAAAGAAAAGCCGAATCCTTATGAATGGACCAATAGATAACATGATAATCAACATAAAACACTGATGTTGAAAAGGATTTAATTTAGCCCGAGTCCACATTCAATGTTCATGGAAGCAGCACAGTGCCCTGAGAAGGAGCAGTCAAGAAATCGAGTGACATATTACAGTGAGTACATCTGTTGAAGAAGACCTCTTTAAAGTGAAGAGTTAGGGTAGCCATTGGAGGTCAAGGGTGCTTCTGACCCAAGCCATGAGCTTTTTAATAGCCATATATATATATATGTATATATATATATATGGATTTTGGAAACTGAATATGGAAGATGGATGAAAAGTGGGTACATCTGAATTATGGTGCTGGTGAAGAATATTGAAAATACCAAGAACTGCCAGAAGAACAAACGTGTTTGTCTTGGAAGAAGTCCAATCAAAATGCTTCTCCTTCAAGGATCATAAGACTTCATTTCATGTCTCATTATCTTGTGAGGAGAAACCAGTTCCTGGTGAAGAATACCATGCTTGATAAAGTGGAGGAACAGGACCTCGGTTTAATTTGTTGTTTTCTTTAGTTGACATTTCTCTAATATATAGTTTAAAAGGAAGTCACATAATTACTTTTCCAGCTTCCTGGCCAGTAAATTCTCCATTTGCCTTTATACTTTCTAGAACTAAGCAAGTGCTTCAATTTTCCTAAACACACTATTATTTCTTTATTTCTATGCTTTTGCTTATTCTTATCCAGTACTTAGCATTCCACTCCAACTTCTGGTTTAGATCAGCGTAAGCAGAAATAAAATCTCTCCCCTAATTTTCTTATTGGGATTAGTGCATTTTCCTCTTCTCTCCCAGCACATTCTGTTCTTATCATTACCGTTATATTTTCACACTGCCTTAATATTGCTTCCCGGGCTTCTACTCATTGCTGTGAATTTCCTTGAACACAAGGAATATAACTGTTGTGACTCTAGAATGCCTAATGTGATGTGGAAAAGATTAAATACTCAGTAAAGTTTTGATGAACTAAATTGAATGCATGTATCATTTTGCTTCATTGTTCACACACAGAAATACACACACACAGAGAAATTTTTGCCTTTGTCTAATGGCTGAAAAAACTTTCAGTCTTCCCTAGTTTTCTACTTGACATAAACTCAACTCTTATCTCAGAAAAGTACATTATAGTTTTTGAATGTTAAGGTGGAAAGAGAGGTCAGGTATCAAGTACAATGGTTTTCATTATTTAGTGTTTCAAGACTTATAAACACCCTGTGTAAGATTCTGGGTTTGTGAGAAAGATATTAGGTTCAAGATTTGGAATCACTAGCAATTATAGAACAGAGTGTCTCGTCTAAGGTATTTTGTTTTCTTCCTTTTGGATTTTTCAGGACTTGTAACAGTTGTTTACCTCCTCTGAGATTTTTTATCTTTTACATGTAACCTAAGTTGTGACATCAGAAATACATTTGCCATGACATTAAAGGCAAAATAATAATAATTCATAAATTATTAAGGGCCCATAAGAGAGGGAGAAAGGGGAAAAATGAAGAGCTAATACCAAGCTTAAATAGAAAGAAAATGTTTTGAGAATGATGATGACAACAAATGTACAAATGTGTTTTGTATACAATGGATGTATGTATCAATTGTAATGAGTTGTATGAGCCCCCCGTAAAATGATTAAAAAAATTCATGAAAGTTTCTTTCCTGATTTTCAAGAGTTCTACATGTGTATCCCATGTGATAAGAAAGCTTTCTTTCTCTTCATCTTCCCCTCTCAATTGGTTTTTAGTCATCTTTTCTTACTGTTCCCCTCCTACAAACCTAACCCTAGAGAAATCAGCTCTCTCTGTTCTAGGTCATTTCTTTAAATCCTCTGTCATCAGGCTCTATCCCTCAGTGAGATCTTAGTAAACGATCTCAGATCTTGGAAAAGAAACATGATGCAATATAAAAAAGCATTCGAAGCCCTGCTTGCTTCCTCCAGTCTTTCAGAGTGTATATGTAAAAGTCAAATATTATTATGAATGTGGTCAATAACAGAAGTATTCTGAAGCTAAAAAGTAGATATTGCAGTTCAGTCCATGTGATCTCTTCTTGAAGTCTTTCAGACTGAATTCAAAATCATGCATTTGTTGCTTGTGATCCCTGGTTAATAGTGATGTGACATAAGTTCTTTGCAGGTCTGCTTCCATAGGTTTTAAAATCTAATTTCTGTTATTACTAACGAACTATCTTCTTATCCTCTAAAAATGAAGTTAATTCCTTTGATCTAGGGATGGTAGTAAAATTTACTTCGACTTTATGTGTAACAGTGATCAGTGTCATAATTCTAGTGTTCAGGTAAATATATTCTTGTGTACATGTGGTATTGGATAGGTGTTATTGGTATGGGTATGTTGTATACAATGCTAGTCTTCATGTTGGATAAAGAGATGAGTGCCTTTTCAGGAGCTATTAGTCAAAAAGGTCATCTAATGTGCTCTGATGAAAGTATGTACTGCCCGTGCATCAGTTTGTTGCATTGCGCCAGCCTGCCTTTTATTGTGACTGTGAGAAATGCCACGAGTATTTCAAATACTAGCAGGGTCAGTCACGTAGAAAGGTTTGGGTGGAACTTCCAGATTAAAACATATTAGGCAGAAAGATCTGGATATATGCATATCTGTGTATATATATGTGTATGTATATATGTATATTCCAATTCTATTCAGTCAGATCTGTAAATATCATAGTAAAATATTGTCCAAAATAGTGCTGGGAGACAAATCCTTTAGATTGGAAGGCAACATGCCAGAAGAGATCATGCGTGGGACTGGGCAGGTTTTGTTCTGTTGTACATGGGGCTGCCGTGACAACCTTCAATACCTTACGTCTTAGAAAAGGAGAAATGACACACTAGCTCAGAAAAATGTTCTAGGTAAGTAGTGTTTGAGCAAGATTTTGAATGATGTCTAAGGACCCCAAACTAAACCAAACTTACTGCCATTCAGTAAACCTGTAATACTGGTTAGAATAGCCCTGGTGGGTTTCTGAGACTATAATTCTTTATGGGAGTAGAAAGCGCATCTTTCTTCCCCAGAATGACTGGTGTTTTGAAGAGCTGACCTATCAGTTAGCAACCCATCAGTGATCAGTATAATAAAGTCAGGGTTCCTTGATGTTTAGGAAAGGACTTTTGCAGGTAATTGTTAACCAGAGAGTTGTTAGTATGCCCAGTAGACTGTTGTGATTGCATTTATGGAGGAGAGAATAATATGATCAGAAGGAAAACTAGAATGTCCTTTGTGGCCACACTAAAAATAGAAAATTTGGAAAATCAGAATTAGGAACAAGATTCCGTTAAAATACGAACCAGTCATGAACGGTTGACTTATGTATCAAAGACCGCAGTGTTACGCGGGCAATGGTTGGCAGTTCTTAGAAAGTTTTGCTGTGATTTTCCCCTTGTCATATTTCCTGCCGATTTAGGGAGCCATAATGATCCTTGGGTAATCTTCAAGGAAGCAGTGACCTATGTCTGACACATTGGAGCCATGGTGGGTCTGAGATGACAAGTTGGTGAAGGAGACCCCAAAGCCGTGTGAAATTGATGGCCATCAGTAACTGCCGTGCCAGGGCTGCAGATTGCTCCACTTGAAGCCGCATTGATTTCAACTCCAGCTTCGAATTGCCATGGGAGGCAGGATGAATGCTGTGCACTTGAATGTTTAAAGCTCTATAGATTTTTCTGGGACTGTGAACTAGAGTCCTTTTTGCTTCTAGTGCTTTCGTATATTTCTCATTTGGACATTCCATTAAGTCCTCACCTGTTTAGACGTCTCTTTACTTCACACTTGTATCCGAGCTTTTAGGATAAAATGTGTCTCTGAGGGGTACAGGCCATGGCTTAGACATTCTCCTAAGTACGGTAAGTCTGGGCACATGCTCTGTGAATAATTCGGATGAACCAAAAGAAATGTCAACTTAAGTTTTGTCAATCGCTCAATCCTGGCTCTGATATTGAAGTAATTTTAGGCCGAAAAAAAAGTCACCAGAATCAGAATTCAACTATTTAAACAAAATCATTGTTTCTCCTCTTCACATTTTCTTCTTGTTTTTGGTCATTTTCATATGTACCTGTTCATGATTGCATCCATACACTAGTTTATCTAGCAAATATTCACTTCACACTAAGAACCCATGATCCTATGTCGATAAGATGTGATTATTAGTGATTTACAATTTGAAGTTATTATTTCCCATGTGTTATAGCATCATTTATTATTGTTTCAGAATTTTCACAATTCACTTCAGAATAACATGTCTAGTACCTGATTTTGCTTATGAGCAGAGTGTACTGTGCTGGAAAGCCAGAGACGTGCACTTGCATCAGGATATATAAATGATTGAATCCACAGCAACCCTGGTCATTTTTTAATGCATCTGGATAGTGCAGGCACATCTTGCTGGCTGGGGATGGCCACTGGCTCTCCTCTCTTAAGGCTGCAGGGTCAAATGAAGAAGAAATCCTCACTGGGAGAAAAGGCAGGTGTCCTGGGGGAGCAAGAATTTGCAGGGATTTCATATGCTGAAGAGACTCTCTGTAGATGAAGATGTGAGAGAGTGCAGTTGAGAGAAAAGGTAAGAAACAAAGATACAAAAAGAAATGGTGACAAATCCACTCTGGCAATTGTAGAGGGCTGGGAATAAGCCAGAACCCAAGGATATTTTCAGAGAGCATATCATCATCATCATCATCATCATCATCATCATCATCATCATCATCATCATCAGGATGGTGTTTACTAGGTCTTTAAACATAATAGGAACTTCATAACATTATGAAAAAGAGATGCTATATTTATGTGTACTGAGATTAATTTTGCTTCTATTTATGTTATTATACATGTGGATATTATACATTGTACATATATACTGAGTACAAATATTTGAAGATTTTAAGCTAGTCTCATCATAATAGAGAAAATTATAAAGCTGAAAACCATGATAACTTTATATTAGGTAAATTATATAAAACAATTTCTCAACATGAGTTAGTCTGAGTTTTCTAGAGAAGCAAAACTTCATATATAGGTATATATTCAAAGCACAACCTGATTTTGTGTGTGCATGTGTGTGAGAGAATATGTCTCACACAATTGTAGAATTGGGTTAAGTCCATTTCAGATCAAGTCAGTGGATGGGGCAGTTGTTTGTTAACCTACAGAATTCTCCTGATTTACAAAGCTTCCAGAAATGACAAACTACTAAGAAGGAAGATGAAGCAAGAACACTACAGGCTTTTGAGTTAGAAAAGGTGAATCCAAGGTGAGCTTGTCACGCTTGTGACTTCAGAGTCCAATGAACACAAACTCATCAGGTCAGATGGTTTCCGAAGGCTCTTATGGCAGGCAAGCAATATGGAAAGTCACTGAGTGAAGTCCAAAGAACTAGAGATTGATGAGTTAAATATGGTATCCATATCCAGCAAGAAGCAAGCTAGCCTCCTTATAGCATCCACTTTTATAGAAATTAGGCTACACACCCAAAGAAAGATTCCTTTTAATTGCATTAGGACTGTGGCCCGAGTCATGGGAATTGGATTCCACACCAATTTCCTTAAAACTGATTGGTTGCTCATAGCAAATCCTATTATGAAGTTGGTTAAATTGTATGATGTAATATTATGACTTCACCTTAACCACTAAACTACTGAGAATTCTGACCTAGTCAACTTGACACACAAAGCTTAGTTCTCAGGTACAATTGTAATTATTCACTGCCGTCGAGTCAATCCCAACTCAAAGAGGCTTGATAGAATAGAGTAGCATGACTTTTGTGAGTTTCCAAGATTCTTTTTATGGGAACAGATAATCTCATCTCTCTGTTACAGAAGAGCTTATGGTTTTGAACTGTTGCCTGTGTGGTTCACAGACAAATTCATGTCAATATGCCATTGGAACTCCTTTTGGTAACTTGCTAAGAATCAAGATATAGCAAATGGTCTAAAATGACACATTGTTGCTTTAAAAATGTGCTTCCACACTACCCTTGAGCTTGGTTTGTAATACAAAATTTTATACCAATAATAATGAGCTTGATCACTTAATAAAACACATTATCTATCCTATCCATATCATTCTGAATGGTTCTAACCCAGAAATGAGAGAATTGTGATTATATATTGAGGCAATATTTATTTTTTAAAACCAATTGTTTCCTTATATATTATGACTTAGAGTAAAATATATCTATTTTCTAATACATCTCTTTTTCATTTTTGGTTTGGTCAACTTTTTGCACAGATTGCAGCATTTTTCAAACCAGCAGTTTTATGAATGGGCATTTCTGACTTACTTTTGTTTGATAGGAAACCTTTTTCAGAGACTAGGTCATATACCTATCAGAGAAAATGGAATTTGTGACTGCAGTTTCAAATGGGAGTAAGTGCACATCTATTAAATGAATATATGAACAATTGAGCTTTCTAAAAACACTTTTATGAGTACTTTTACAATGCCTGGGCAACTGCTTAAATAGAGGAGTATTTTAAACAAATGAAGTTACTCACTAACTGCATTGTAAATAATTTCTGAAGTAAATATTGTCATTAGATCTATGAATTGACTTATTTTTCTGTGGGCAGGGTAATAAAGCTGAATGGAAGATATCTATCTATCTTCTATATTTATCTATCTATATCTATATCATCTATATCTATATATAACTACATATCATATACAAAGTATCCAGGTTTACCAATTTCATGGCTTTTCACTAAGCTTTTCACTTTGCTGGAATCTCAGCTAACTCACCAGTCACAAAGTTTGAACCATCAAAGTTTGTCATCATGTGTTGACAAGTTACTCTAGTTGCTTAAAATGATTCTTATGCTCCTTGTTGAATGACATTGCAAAATTTGATTCCTTTTGCACTGCAGGCCTAGTTTCTGCCCAGAAATATTGTTCAAAGCAAAATTTTGTTGAAGATCTGTTAAAAATTACTTTAGCTGTGCATCATTGAAAGCTGACCAAAAATCACACTTGATTCAAAAGAGGATGTGGACTGATACTTATCATTGTTGATACCACATAGACCTTAATTGAAAGAAAGAAAGTAGGAAATATATTCACTTATGTTTTCTTAACTATGCAAAGGCATTCAACTCTGCATACCATAACAAACTGTGGACAACATTGCACAGAATGAAGGCTGCATAAGGTTTGATTGTGCTGATGTGCAACCTCTAAACAGAATAGGAAGCAATTGTGTAACTAAAACAAGGAGCTATATAGGATCTTTTGAATTGCAAAAGGTAGGTAGTAGAGTTTCATTTTCCTCATATTTATTCAATCTGTATACTGAACAAATATGAACTAAGCTACTCTAAGGAGAAATGACATCAGGATTAGAGGGAGACTCATTAACAAGATGAGATTAAAAAACTCATTGATTAAACACAAAGACTAAGAATTATACCTCAACATAAAAAAGTCCTTACAAAGGGACCAAGAAGTAACACCATGTGTGTTAGTCTGGGTAGACTAGAGAAACAAATTCATATATATATGTGTATATATAGTTTTATAGAAAGTGTAATTGTACAAGGTCATAAGTCTGATATTAGTCCATATGTCCAATACCAATCTGTAGAGTCCTCTTCAGATTTGTGAAACACATGCAATGAAGCCAAAGGCAGAACATAACAAGCCAGTGAGTAAGAAAGTCTTTGGATCCAGTGACATTATAAGCATCTCAGTGCTGGCAGGGCCCTCTGTGTGGCTTTTTTGGCTTCAGAATTCTGGTTGTATCCATGTGGCTTGTCCAGCCAAGGGCACTAGGGTAGTTCTGTGTGTCTTGTCAGCTGCAATGTCTCCCGGCAGAGAGCAGAGAGAGGAAGGTGTCTCCTGTTTCCCAGGAGAAAGTACAGAATTTCCCAGAATTTTCAGGAGGGATGCCCACATTGGGAAACCTTATTGGCTATGATCCGATTGATAGACCAGACTCCACCTCTCCACTCATAATCCTCTCAAATTGATACTAGATTATGTAATTACCACACCATGGTAAACAACAAGATATTGAAGTCATCAATACATTCCTTTACCTCCATCTACAATCAACACCTATGGATGCAACAAAAAGGACTCAAACAAAGCATTGTATTGGGAGGACAGGCTACCAAGGTCTCTTTAGCATCTGAACAAGAAACGATGTCGCATTGGTAATTTAGATGCTTATGACACAAGCCATAGCATTTGCACTCATTTTACATGCATGCCAAACTAGGCAAGGAAAATGGAAGTTTGAGGACACATTAGCATATCCAAAGAGGCTTCAAAAGCTCATAAAGACACAATTAAATGATGATGGAATTTTAAGTTATTTTCTAGATTTTTCTCCTCCTCTGTGAACCTCTAACATAGTGCTTTTCAGAGTAGTCTCTATTGGTAGCCAGATATTGTCTGGTATTTCTGGTTTTGGGGAAATTGAAGACTAACGTTAACATGATTTTCATTGAATTAATTACTTTTAAGTGTCCTTTGATTTTTGCTACTTTTCTTTCCTGTGAGTAGGGAGAGACCACACGCCAAAATAGACAATGATATTTTTTTGACAGTTCTAAGACCCGTGTGTACATAGTGTTGGTAAAGAACATTGAATATACTTTGGATTGCTCAAACAAACAAATCTGTCTCAGAAGTGGTACAGCCATAACAGTCTTTAGAAATGAGGTCAGCCCTCATTTCAACATCCCTCTTATTTTGAACATATTTTCATGTGGATCTAGTCTCTGGGGAATAGCATAATACTTGGTATAGTAGAAGGAGACGCTTGACAAGACGGATTGACATGAAGCCCAATATAATAGGCTCAAACATTCCTATTATTGTGAGGATGGTATAGGACAGGGCAACATTTATTTCTGTTATAAGAGGATTGCTGAGTTAAAGCTGACACTAAGACACCTAGCAGAAAAAACAATACTTCGTGTTGTGGATTTCCAGGCACAGTATACATGTCTTTCGGGTTAAAGAAAACAAACCAAAACACACCCTAAGTGATTGAAAGAGATAATTGAGGATCTGATCAGAAAAGCAATTACAGATATGGGTCTCTTTGAAGTGAGCAGCATAGACAGTACATATGAATCTTCATGGGGTCATATTTTCTATTATAAGAAAGCATTGTTCTGTCTCAACCCAACACTATCTTCAGGGACACAAAGACAAAGAAGTCAAGAATAGCAACCTGTCCCTTCGAAATGAAGAAGCCCACATGCCAATGGGAGCTCAACCCCTGAAGTGACTGAGTTTCTATTATTGTGACTGTTTTCGCCTGATTCATCGTGTGGATTTACAGAAGATACAAGCCTAGGAGGGAGATCCACTCTTAAGTGTGTTTTTAAGTTGAATTTGTATATAAGTCAAAACAGGTCGAGACAGTTTTTATGTGGTCTCAGGTGTGAGAAGGAAGGACCACTTGATGACTAACCAAACCCAGAAGCTGCTCCAAGGGAGAAAGGGGAGGCTGTTTGCTCCTCCGAATACCTACAGAGAAGGTTATAAGTCAGGATTGACTCAATAGCACCCTGTTATTAAGAAAAACTGGAAGCCTTTCCAATGATTTAAATGCTACATGTGAAGCAAGTGAAGGTTCCTGTAAAAGAATTTGTTGTGGGCAGGGATTAGTTCTTTTTTTTTTTTCAAAATGGGGGCAAATTTGCATATGATTAAAGAGAAAGTAGGAGTTGTCCATAAATTATATGTGCATAATCTAAGGACTGCTGATAGGAGCATTTTTGCATCATTTTATCTGTTTATATTGTGACGTTACTCCTTTACCATAAGATATTAAATTATGAGAAACTTCTTAAATTTATCTTTGAATTGGCACTCAGAGATCCCAGTTCATCACCTGGTATGGTTGCTTAAATCTCTGGATCCTTGTTCATCCCTCTTATCCATAGATAAGAAGTAGGAGAGAAAGCTTCACACATAAGAACGAAGCAGCTTCCTTTTTGAACCTAGCTTTGTACCTGCTCTTGGGTCTAGTGAAACAGCACGTGTCTGAATAGTTCTATATGTTTTATGATCTTGTAGCCCAAGAGCACTAACAAAAACCAGCCCTTTGATGTCAGTGTAAGAGTTTTATGCTATTTATTTAGCAGAACCCTGTAGGCATAGAGAATGGAGTAGGAAGACTACGTATGTTATTTTCAGTATGATACCCTCATGAAATCTTAAAACTTAAACTTTGGAGGACTTCTAGTTTAACCTTCATTTGTATATGAGGTAATTAAAGCCTCCCCAAACACATTCTGATCAAGTTAGACCTTTACCAAATCGTTAGTGACAGAGTTAGAATTAGCATCTTAGCTCTCCAAGTTCCTAGACATGTGTCATATGAATGAAATATCTGATCATGTTACTATGATACTTGATACCTGTCCATGTACAACCAGTTCTATGACAAGTGGTACATGCCCAATCCCTTATAGTTCATGTATTGTGTTGTAGTTATAGTTTAATCTGTTCTACCTGCTGGTATCTGTGCAAAATATGTATTAACTATGAGGGATTTTTTCCCATTTGTGTGGATTTTTACATCACTTGGTTTCTCCCTAACTTAGTATGAGGATAGGAGATTCATTATTTCTTTCATTCCAGTGTACAAGCTGCTTAATCAGTTGTTGGTTTGTTATGTTTTTTTTTGGGGGGGGGGCCCAGCAAGATCTTGGCAGTTGCTCAATAATCTTTTTCTTATCCCTGTGGAGAAATGTTCATTCTTCCTCAAGGTTTCTATACAACCTCTTTTTAGATGCTTACACACTAACTTCTTTCTTCATTTAAGAAGAAAATATAGTTCCCCAAGGACAAATTCCACCCACTTCCTGTATAATTTGAATGTTATTTGCTGTCTTCCATTCTCCCTTGACTCAGTAAGGTGTTTTTACTTTCAAAATTAAAATGTATGATTGTGTATTTCCCCATAACTCTTTCATCCATCACCAGTTCCCTTCAGTAAAAATACAATATGATTAAGACTTAACCACTTTGTGGAAAATTATCTAAATGTTTTCTTTAAACTTCACTGTTTTTTGACATCCTTTTTTTTGGTTAAATACTTCTGCATTCCTACCCTTCTTTCTCTTCCTTCCATTTCTTTCTTAAATGGTTCTGCTTAGTGTTCAGCCTGTTTTATCTGCTCAGTCATCTCATACATGTCCAGGAACTGAGTGGCTCCTAAATCAAGCAGCATCTTCATCATTCCTTTCCTTTTTAAACTCGGAAGCTTTCCAAATGATTAATGCCCTTTCCTTCCCTCCATTAGCTTAGGGGTCTTCTCCTGGGCGTACTATGGGAGTCCGTTGATTTCTTCTACTTTAGTTTAACTAGTGTTTTGATTTCTCCACATTGATTAAATATATCCATTTCATCCTTTAAGCATGACCTTCTGTTGTCCTGCACAAGATACAGGATAAGGTAAAATTATGAGGATTGGGTTAGAAGTAGAATGTGCCCACTCTTTGTTTAGCAATTTGTCCTTTAGCATCATGCAGTCTTTTTATGACTTAGCTTTCTCTTTTTGTAAAGTAATGTGAAAAGTGACTGTCCATATTTATCAGACATGCACTAGGTGCTGTAATAAACACCTGATATACAGGGTCACTTTTTTAACCACCAGTGTATGAGATTGTTGTCCTTATTGTACAAATATGGCTACTAAAAACAGGGAGAAGAAATGAATCCCCTCACCTCCAAAGTTCAAGGAATAAACAGCTGAGCAAGGGTTTGGCAATAGTACAGTGGCAGTTTTCACTGTCTATTGTTATTATTTTCTCCCTGCTTTTTGATAGTGATATACCTTACTTATAAACTTCATATGCAAATTAAATGCACATATAACTCAGAGAGCTATTTTATTAACATATACTGGGTTTGATCTGGGGTTATATTTACTCTTCTGCAGATGAACTCTCAAGTAACTTTCCACTCTAGTCCACTATTGTCTCCTCAGGTTCCTAACCGTACGTTTATCTCCCAGTTGTATGCTATGGAACTAAAATTCACCTATGTGGCAGTCTGTCCTGCTCGGGTGACTTGCCTGGGGCTGTGATGCTGGGAGTGGTGCCACTGTTTTTTTCAACACCAACAGGGAGACTCCTAGTGAACCGGCTTTCGCAGAGCTTCCAGGCTAAGAACAGATTATGGAGAAGAACAAGGCTGTTCAAGGATGAGCCATTAGCAACTAGAATCTTGTTATGAGTAGCAGAACACTGTCAGGAGATGAGCTCCTCAAACTGGATGTCACTCAAAATACAACTCAGGGATCTCATTTTCCTTAGATCCACAATGAGAACTCAAGGACGCAGCACTCCACAGATCACACTAGAATTTGGATAATCTACATGGGGCAAATCTGCTGCATGAAGACTGCTTGGAGTGCTTAAAATGTCACTGTGAAGACTAGTACTTGATCCCAGCCTTGGTTTTTTCAATCACTATATATATATAGATATATAGATATAGATATAGATATGATAGGTAGGTTTATTCTGTCAACATGGCCAATGGACACATGTGGGATTGAGGGGTGGAGAGTTAATGACTCCACGAAACTGACCTTTCTTGTCTCTTGCTCTTTGATGATTGGACCAGTGTGGGGCTGCCTCAGTTGGATCGCTTCATTGATTTAAAAGCTACACTACCTGTGGGACACCTAACCTGCGGACTCTGTCACTGTAGTTTGACATGCTTCCTTCAAGCTCTGCTTTGCCATGCTACTACTGGAGTATACATGTCTTGAGCAAGTCACTGTTGGACCCTATCATTTGCCTGACTGCTGATGACCTGGCTGGCTGTGTGCTGCCTGGGGCTGGATAGCCTGGATTGCTCTACAGAAGAGTTCCTGGTGGCCCTCAAGGCAGGCTTGAGTTGTACTGAGCCATGTGTACTGCTTTATAGATTAATCAACTATTTATTTCTTATTATATATATATATACACACACACACATTTATATTATATATACAAAATCATTTGTGTCCTGGTTTTGTATCTCTAGAAAACCCTGCCAAACCCAGCATGTGAAAACTAGACCATGAAAAATTGGTACATTTGCATCATGATACTATTGAAAAATATTTTCAGTATCAGAAACTTCTAGATGATAAAACTTATCTATTTTCGAAGGATTTCTGCTAGAAGAAGCTTTAGAAGCAAAGATCCATCTCCTCCAGATATGCCATCACCAGAGATGAGTCTCTGAGTGTGTGTGAAGGTGGAGGGTCAGTGACAAGAAGTAATACACTCAATGAGATAAACTAATGCTGTGCCTGAGACAATGGGCTCAAACCTAACAATGGAGAAGATGGAACAAGACAAGGCAGTATTTTGGCCTGTTGTATGTATGCTTGCTGTGAGTTGCAACTGAGTTGAGAGCACCTAACAACCACAAAATTGAATAGATCCATTGCCCACTTCCCTTCATTCTACAATCGCTTTTTCAGGGACTAGTACTATCATCTTCTTAATCCATTCTTAATCATCATTATGTCTTTCTTGTCCCTAAAATGGTTCAAAATTTGTATGCAGCAAATTATTGTCTATTATGACCTGAAATATTTTATAATTTGTTTCCATCTCCCAACTACTGCTGGTTCCTCTAATTCATGGTTCATCACCTTCTAGCTATATTTATTATAATGTTGTTCTAAGATATCTTTGCTTAAACGTTTTTTTTTGGTTCTACAAATCAAATTCTAAGTGGATCTCTAATACAAAATGAGATATAAAATAGTAGCTACTGAATTTAATTTTGAGATCTAATTTAGAACCATGAGAACCTTTCCTTTCATCTGCCCTTGTGCTTGTTGATTCAACTCCTGAATTGTCTCTATAGGATTTAGAGGACACGATGTGAAGTTTGTTCTAAAGCAGAAACTTAATTCTGATGTTCTGCATTAAAATCCTCTGTTTTAATGGCATTCAAGGTCATCCACAAATTTGCACAAAGTGTATTTACAGCCGCATCCACTGTCACTTGCATCTCAAAAACTACATTGACTATTCAATATTCTTTGATCATCTCACACACTCTCATGTATTCATTCTTCTGCTTATTGGTTTGGATGTCTTGAAATTATTTTTGTTCTCGGCCTCCTTTAATCTTATTCATTTTTAAAGGCATGGCTTAAATGTTACTTCCCTTATTCACTCTTTAGAGAATGCGATAATAAAAATTAAAAATGTCCTTTGACTTTCTAAATTATGATTTTAAGTTAAAGTTTAATATGAGTCTATTTTGGGAAGCTGGGTTTAGAGTCATTGTATATCTGCTTGTTTCCTCCTACTGTCCCTTCATATATACATTTTATAGTGCAAAGATGGTTTCTAAAGCATGTGTAACAGGCAAGGCTTGGACTGCAGTTGTTTACCAAACTTCAATGACTTGATCCACCATCCGCAAGTATTTAGATCCTGAGGCACAGATATTGCTTTCTTTCTTTGTCTTCTTGATTTTTTTATCACTGGGACCTTCCAGCTCTGAAAATTCCTCATTAGCAAATATCATTAATTAGGTTATTTTAATCCAGAGATTATGCAGTGTTATGTAAGGAGGGACTACCTCACACAGTTGTAGAAGTGGTCAAGTTCAAAATTCATGGGTCAGATGTTAATCTGCGGGCTCTCTTGACTCTCAGCTATGTAGTGGCTGATGAACAAGATTGATAGGAAGATGGCAGACCCCCAGCTGCAGAGGCAGATGCATCCTAGGTTGGCAAGTTCGGTTTATGGCTGATTGAATCCAAGGGCAGCAGGAGGAAGGCTGGTTGTTGTCAAGATCAGAAGGCAATACAGCAAGGTGTTGACTTAAGCCCAAATAAATGGAGATGGATGAGGCAGATGCAGGATCCAAACCCAGTAAGGGGCAAATGCATTATTCTGGATTAACTAGAGAAACAAATCCAGGGAGACGCTCACCTGTATAAGAAAAAGCTTTACATACAAGAGCAGTTGAATATTGAGAAAACATCCCAGCCTCATCCAAATGAAGTCCATAAGACTGATATCAGTCCATAAAGTCCTCTTGATATTCATGAACACATGCAGTGATGCCCAATGCAGGAGGGTCTCAGGCCGGTGGGTGGAAGGTCTTGTGGATTCATGGCAGGACAAGCATCTCAGCTCTAGAAGGGGTCTCCATGTGCTCCTCGAGCTCCAGAGTTCTGCATCAGCATAGCTCCTTCAGGCGTGTTGTCAGTCACGCCTTGCAGGCAGTAAGGATGTGTTCTGCCTCTCGTAAGCTATGTATCTCCTTACCACCTCCAAGTGAGGTCATCAAGCTGAGACCCGATCTAGAGGCTATGCTCCTCCCCTACACCCTTGATATTCTCAGATTGACAACAGATTATGCAACTACCACAGCAAGCAAGCCTCTCCATACTATTACTTTATATTGGAAGCTGGCTCAACTCACTGAGAGCTTTCCTCGTGTGCTGGCTAGTAGGCGCTAACTGGAAAATCATGGAACCCTGTCTAAGTTCAGTTGTTACCCCCCAAAAAAACCTTTCACCACAAGGAGGTAGTATGAATATTAGATTCCCTATTTTTAACTGTAATCTTTACCTGTTATGTGCCCAGGTGTTTTGGATACATTGGTTTCATTTCCAGTATTCATGAGATAGAACCATAAAACAAACTCTCCATTAGAGCTACTCGGTCACTAGTGAATGAGTCACGTCACTCCACTTCAGATATCAAATGCATGTTTTGGAATATTATTTACATTTGAATAGCCATTATTAATGTAATATTTGATTACTACTTTTTAATTTGTGTAACCCCCCTTACTGGCTAGTTGCTGAATACTAGGGAAATGATTTTCTCCTGGGAAACTAAAAATATTTCAAATATGGATTGTTCAGGAATCAAGTGAATACAGATGGAGAGAGACTGAGACAGTTTTATTGGATTTAATGTTCATCTTCTTTGGGTATCTGCCTCATGATTGGACAAAGTTATGCAGACATAGGAGATTAGAAATACAAACAGGACATTATAAGCAAATTCACAATATTAGACAAAGACAATTACAGCAATAGATATTGTCAGAATATCTGGATTAAGCCAGCATAACAACTTAATGAAGGTGAAAAAAATCAGTCTTCTAAGAATGAGTATGATAATAATAGAAGAGAGGAGAGAAGGATGGGTAGATATATGAAAGAGTAGAATTTTTAATACTATATCTATATTATCTCTTTATGTACATATATAGATATCAATATATTTATATCTTTATCTATAACTGTATCTTTATAGTTATAGCTATAGATCTGTTATATGTAGACAATATAGATCTAATATATCTAGTATATCCATAATAATATTGAGATAACGAAATGTCCATGTCTCAAAATATCTGTGTAGGAACATCATTAATGTTATTTGCTAATGAAAAATTCAAAGCAAGAATTATCTGTCCTCAATGACTACAAAATAAAAGACACAAAGAAACAGCAGTATCCAAAAAAAAGGAGAAAAGAAAGCAGTATCTATGCCTAAGAATCCAAAGCTGTGGAAAATGCCTCGTCACTGCAACGTAGTGAACCACTATTGCCCGAGCCTCTGTGTGTTAGGTTTGTTGTAAGAATGCCACAACTAACCAGACACACTCTATTAGCTACTATGTATAAACACAGATATGCAAGTACTCCTACACCTTAGTCCCCGCAAACAATGCCGATTCAATCTTTAAGTTATAACCATCATTTAGAGGCAAAGATGATTAAAAAAACCTTTTCCTGCTCCTTTTCCTTTAATTATGACTTCATTCTCAAAAAAGTTCATGATTTGTGTTTATAAATTGTGTTAGTCTGGGTAGACTAGAGGAACAAATTCAAGGACACACATATTGATATAAGGAAAGGGTTTATATACAAAAGGAATGGGACATGGAGAAAGCATCCCAGTCCAGTCCAGTCCAAAGTTATGTCCGATATTAACCCATAGGCCCGAAATCAGTCTATAAAGTCTTCTTCCGACTCATGAAGTCACAGGTCAATGGGTGCAGAATCCTGGTGCTGCTAGGGCACCTCCCCTCCAGGGCTCAGGGTCCATCAACAACAGAAGCAACTCATCACTGGCCAAGGTCTCCATCTGGCCGCCCTGGCTTCAGAGGTCTGGCTCCATCAGGGCAAAGCCGTGTGGTCTCTCCGCCGGCTCCTCCAGCTTCTCGGACGCTGCCATCTTGTCTTTTCCGTGACTCATCGCCTCTGAGACTAACTCCCAACAACTGGGGAAGATAGCTTCTCATCATCATGAGGGAAATATCACAAGATTTCCCAGAAGTCTCACGAGAAAGCCATGCCCACATAGAGGCCTCATTGGCTACTCAAGATTAGCTACTCATTGGCTATCTCCAGATTAGCAGGCTAGACTCCACCCTTACATTTCAATCATAAAATTAATGTAAACACATGACTGCCACATAAATACTAATTACTATGATATTATTCCTGTCACACCAGAATATTTGTCAAACTCAGTGACTAAACCACCTCAGAGGTAACCATTAGCCTGTGCTGCCATTGTCTAGAGGAAAACCTCGTGATTGGAAGCATCACTATAATTTGGTAGTAATGGGAGCTTTGATCCAAAGCTTTGGTCCAAACAGTAAATTAGCAGAATTTTCAGTTGACGGTTCTTAGATAGCCTTATTCCGCACACTGCAAAAAGTCACTGCCACCCCTACAGCTGGTAGTTCAAACCCACCAGTTGTGCTACAGGAGAAAAATGATTTTGAATGCTTCCATCTGTTTCCATAAAGATCTACAAATGGAGCAGTTAAACTCTGCTCGTTAGGTTTGCTTTGAGCCAGAATGAACTTGCTAGGAGTCATTTTATTCAGTTTTTGATCAGTGCAAGAAAAGACTTGAAGACTTTTGGAGCATCAACAAGCTTCAAGTGAAAGCAATCATGATGAAGAATCATTTTAAACCAAGCTCACTGTAACAAGCCAATGCCGACTACTATAAAGATATTTCTTAACTTTTATTTGATGTTTTATAAAGGTTATATAAAGTTGGTGACATTTTAGCCATGCTTTGAAAAATGATTAAGTTTAAATGAGGCAGATAATTATAAAATAGTTTCAGGAAATTCAAATCAGTAAGCAAACAATGGTGACATGAGTGTGTGGGGGATGACCAAAGAACGTTGAATAACAAATGTGGTTTTATGAGATAGAAATGGCAAAGAAAAGTGGGTGCAAAGAAAAGCTTGAATTTATCAAGGATTTAATTTTGCCTGGATCCACAACCAATGATCATGGAAGCAGTAGGCAAGTTGTCAAATGATTTATTGCATTAAAGGGCAATGACGGCACTTTGAGGATTAAGGTGTGCTTGATGCAATAGTTTAAACAACATGTGAAATAGTGGCCATGAATAGGAGGACCCAAAATTACTTGATGTATTTATATTATGGTATTGGCAAAAAATGAATTGACAAGAGTAGCTATCACTATAGACTCAAACATATCTAGTTAGGATTACACAGAACTGGCACTGTTACTTCTCTTTTACTTAAGATCTTTATGAGTTGAAAGTAACTTGACAATGCTTGTGGTAGTTATGTAATCTGGTGTCAATTTGAGATCATTAAGAGTGAAGTGGTGGACTTTAGCTTGTCAATCAGCTTTCAGCTTGACCTCATTTAGAATTGCAGCAGAGATAAATATCTCAATGGAGGTCAGGTTCACTCACTCCCTATGAGACAGTCCTACTGACAAGACACGTGGAGCTACATTAAAGCCTTGGAATTGGAGGATCCACATGGAGACCCACACCAGTGCTAAGATGCTGCCACTGCCACTGGATCCACAAGGCTTTCCATTCACTGGCCTGTGATCTTCCTGCACTTGGTGTCACTGCATGTGTTGCATGAATCTGAAGAGTCCTTTACAGACTGGTACTGGATGTATGGGCTAATATCAGACTTGTGGACTTGCTCTGGACTGGGCTGGGATGTTTTCTTATAATACATTTACCCTTTATTTAAAGTTTTTTCCTATACACATATGAGTATCTATAAATTTGTTTCTCTAGTCTTCCCAGACTAACGTAGCACTAGATAACAACACCTTAAGAAAAACAAAAAATTCAAAGTGAAATTATAATACATGAAACTGTTTCTCAAGTTGAAAGAGTTCATATTGCTGTTCATCAGTTGTTTGATCTATCATTATGAATAACACTTTTTAAAAACTTAGAGAATTGTTTGCATCATTTTATTTTGTTATTAATAACAGTGACAGCAAAACATCAACTTGGTGCTCTCAAGTTGATTCTAATATAGCAACCTTATCTGGAAGCCCTTTTGGTTCAATGGTGAAAGCACCCACTGACTAGCCTATCATGACCGGGAGTTCAAATCCACTATGACTCTGAAGGACAAATATGTGCCAGTCTATAAATGTTTGCAGTTTTTAAAATTGTATGGGGCTATGGAGTTTCTATGTATGGAATTGACTTGAGATAATATTATCAATAGAATGAAATATTTACTTAATTTTTTCTCCCTCATAGCCAACACCCCCATCTTTCCCCCAAAAGGCAAACAATTTAGTTGCCATTGAACCATTACAATTCATAGAGATTCTTTGAGATTGGATAGAACGTCTACATGTCACACTAAGGAATGCTGAGGTTTGAACAATGATAATGTGGGGTGTGATGATTTAAGTTGTGTCGAGTCTACTGATTATGCCTCTCAGAGGGTTGGCACTTATGGAATAAAGTAATTTGGCAGTTTTGTTATGATATAATCTGAGAGACATGTGAAAATATAATTTGGTAGGTATGTAGTGGTTTCATTTGGTAGGTATATGACATTGAAATAATCTTTTAAAAAAATCTGGGGTTGTCATCTTTAATTTTTATGTAACATTGACTTTCTTTGGATCCTAGTCATGGTGGTAAGGGAGGACTAGATATGTATTTTCTATCTCTGAGATAGAAGTTCTTTAGAAGGAATCTGTATGAGTGAGAACTTTCACAGTAAAATTTATTTCTTCCTCAAAAAATAATCTTGGGGGTATTATGTGAAACTTGAGGAGTGAGTCAAGTTTTAAAAGGGAGAAGAACTATGTAT
>PVJH01010493.1:20271-73094 GCA_004026705.1 Nesogale talazaci
CTAAAAACTCCCCTCTATAAGGACAGGAGGCACAGAATGAAATGCTTCCATTTGTACAGTCTTGCTTCATTTGAATTTCAAAGGTAAATTGAGTTCTGAAGGTACATAGATAAATCAATTTCTAGAGACTTAACAGTAATTCAGAATAAGGCATGCTCTTAGATGTGTTAGAATTTAACCGGCAGTAAAAATGAGCTTGTGTTCTGTTTTTCTTTGGGGATGAGCCAGCTACTAGCTGTGAGTGATTTGCGGTGTGTGATTAATATTGCATATGTTTGTGCTTTTGGGTGTCTCAACAGAAATGTGTAAGGATAGTCAGACTCTCCTATTAGTTTACATCTCAGCTCCCTCTTGTAATAACCACCTACTTTCAGAATTTAACTTCATCTCTTTGGTAATCATGCTTAAAGCCATCATTTGACTCTAAATTTGAAGCTTATTGGAAGAGTTGTATATTTTATATCTAAATTTTAAATATAAAATGAGATATACACCAAGTTATATCTAAACAATGCAAATTGCTTTTTGATTAACTTAGCACCTTGTCATGCAAAAATTTTACCATAGAATAAGGTAGGCACTCTCTGCTTCAACAAGTTTTGAATGAGATAAAGCATACTAAAATCTCATTTTTTTCCCAATTAAGTCTTTCAGAAATTGATGATTTCATAAACAGAGTATAAAAGTTAGTAGAAATTAGCACCTTAACCAGTAAAACAACTTAATGTTGAAGTGCTTTTTATGAGAAACTTTTAAGAATCATTGTACATTGTTTTATTTCAATAAGATAGGATGTATTTGATATTTTCTTTACTTGTTTCATTCTGCCACATGATGATGTCTCTGATAGTGAGATATGTTTTCTTTTTTCTTTTTCATTCTTCCCCTAGATTCCCTGCTTTTGACAGGGTGTGTGGCTTACAGTGATTACTCAACTTTTTCATTTTTCTAGTTATGCTTCTGATTTTCCCCTCATATTTCTCCTAAGGTTGTTTTCCTAAAGATGAGTAAAAACTGCTTTAAATGAGGAAATTTGGCTGCTCACACAACACTGAAATTATTGTGGTATCACTGCTGTTCATAAAGATTAGTTTTTGATGGCTCATCACATGCCAAGACACTCTGCCGATTCCTGCCAATGTTCTGCATTAGGGATTGGCAATCCTGTCCCTCACAGCAATTTGCAGTTCTTTGAGAGCCATAAATATATGCTAACAACCAAAACACTATATTCTGCATAATGGATTTAATTTCAATTTTACTTCAGAGGCACATGTGCATCCCCAAAGAGCAGCATATGGATTGCCCAAGCTGCAGTTTGCTGATCCCTGTTCTGGAAGATGAATATGGCTAGATATTGGAGGAATAACTAATTATTATTTAAGTTGTCATAGAGATGTCTATGTAAAGGAGACATATTACTTGTATTTCCCTAACATTCTTATTCTTTCAAAGTTATATTTTGCATGTAGACTATCCTCTTCAGGATGCTTTATATCGTGAAATAAATTGGAGCCATTCTACCCCCCCACCCCTCAAAAAATCATTCTTTGTTGAATCTCAGTTTTAATTTAATTTCCATCTTCAATCTTACGGCTTCCTTCTTCCAAGCACATTCTTTCACATGACACAGAACTCGTCTGCAATATTATTTTTGTTCTATGTCTCTAAGTTGGCTCCAAGACCTAGTGATGTACATATACCACAGTAAACACCATTACCTGGTCCTGTAGCATGCTCATAGCTGTGTCTGTATGTAGGGCCATGATTTCATCCACTGAATCCATCCTTCTTGTCATGGTCTTTATCACCAGAATCCTACTTTGACAGGCAAGATGTCCTTCTCCACAGACTGGTTCCTCTTGATGACATGTCCAAAGTGCCACAAGAGAAACTCCTGTTACCTTTACTACACGGAAGCATTCTGGTATACTTCTTCCAACACAGATTTGTCCATACCTTGGCAGTTCGTGCTATAGTTAATATTATTTAACAACATGATACTTTGGTTATTTTTGTTCTTTATTGATTATATTTCATATGTACATGAGGTGATTGAAAATACCAGGGTCAGACACACCTATTCTTCAAAGCGTAACACTTTTCCTTTTTAACACGTTAGAAAGATCTTTCGCTATATACAATTCAGTACAACACACAAATTCATCTTCTGATTGCTGTTTCCATGAGCATTGATGGTGGATCCAAGAAAAATAAAATCCTTAACAACATTAATCCTTCTCTACGTACTAGGATACTGCTTGTTGGTCCAACTGTGAATCCTATTTTCTTCCCTGCATGTTGAGGGATCATCCATAGGAAAGACAGGAGTCTTCATCTTCCTCAGTAGGGGCTTCAAGTCCTCTTTGCTTTCAGGAGGCAAAGTTGGGTGTCTTCATGTATCTTAAAGTTGTTAGTGAGTCTTCCACCAATTCTGAATTTTAAAACTTACCACAGAATATAATTTCTTTAAAAGATAATTTTATTGGGGTTCTTACATATAACCATCCACAAATCAATTATAGCAAGCAAACTTGTTCATAGGTTGTGATCATAATTTGCAAAACATTATCTTTCTACTTGAGCACTTATGATCAGCTCCACTTTTTCCCCTTCCTCTCTTACACTTCCACCCCTGCGAATCTTTGATAGATTCTATATTATTATCATTATTATTTCATATCTTACATTGTTCACTGTCCCTTTACCCACATTTCTTTTATTCATACCTCTGAGGGATGGGGGTATGTGTGCATCATTGCTATCCATTCCCCCCATCTCCTACTTTCCCCCCAGCCATCCCCTCTCCTCATGGTACCATTTTTCTCATCGCTGTTTCTGAGGAGTTTGTCTTTCCTGGCTTCCATGTGTCCAAAGCACTGATCTGTACCAATGCACATACTTTGGTCTAGCAGGTTTTGTAAGACAAAACTGGAATCATGATAGGGGGGCGAGGGAGCATTAGAAAAAAGAGGCGTGTGTATTCCTTGGTGCTATACTGAACCCTGACTGAATTGTCTCTTCCCTGTGACCCCTCTGTGCAGGGACGTCTACAATTGGCTTTGGGGTCTCCACTATGACCCCTCTCTACATCTATGTAGTTCCAATACCTGACCCCATCCACTACTCATGATCACACAGTTTGGTCTGCTTCTTCCAGGTGGGCTGTATTGCTTTCCTGTTACATGGCCACGTGGTTAATTTAAACGCTTTAAGACACCAGGTGCTAATTATAGATAGAGATTCTTTCTCTCACTTTCTTTCACCAAGAAGTATTGTCGTTTCTGTGAACATGTAGAAATCAGATTCATTTTCCATTTATCAATTCATAAGTGTGTTGCTTCATGTCATGAGTTACAGTCTATCTAAATTAGTGGACAGCACTCACCTTCCTTCCTTTCAGTTTCTTACTTCCCTGTGTCCTCCATTCTGACCCTTTCTTGCTTTCTGAACACTGTGTCTGGGAAAATGATATCCTTTTGATCATAAATTAGTGATTACATTATAGATGTATGTATCACTTGGCTGAGAGTTGAGCCTCAGAGGTGAATTTTGTTCCAAACTTCAAAGGTGACTAATAGTCATGTCTTAGATCACCACTCTATCAGAGGGATGATCCCTGTCCTTTTTAGTATTTGGGGTTTTATTCCCCTTTTCTCTCACTTGACTGGGGATTGCCTATTATGATCCCTTTCAGAGTGGCCAATAATGGTGGTCAGGTACCATCTAATTTTGTGCCGAAGATCAGGAGCTGAAGGTCACGTGTTCCTTTGGAATAAATGTTCCCACACATCTTGATTTCTCATTAGTCTTTGAATTTCCTCACTATTCTTGATCTCAGGCATGGAGAGAATAGAAATTATAACTCACCTGGCTTTTAAATGGCTTATTATAAGCTCTTAAGACCCCTATGGACTAAGATTCTTGAGGAAAGAACCAGGTGTTATTCATGTTGACATACCTGACTGCTGGCACAGCGCCTGCCACCTCAAAAATATTTATTAAAAAAACCATTCACTCACTCGTACAAGTGTGATGAAAGGAATGGAACTGGAAAAAAATGGCTACATTTACAGCTTCCTCAAGAAACCTGAGCATAAGATTTAAGCACTTTTATTACTCATTAGACAAGCTGAGATATTTTAAAATCACGAGTCTTCTTTGGCTGTTTACCTTAAAAAGCAAGTTGCATACCCACATAAATGCCTGTGTCCATGGCAACTGAAATGCCTGAACACGAGTTCTGAGACATAATATTTCTAAAAACTTGGGGCCTCTGTTAAGACTGTAGCTTACAGCCATATCTTTCCTAGACAGATACTGTCACAGACCTGTCTGAATCACTGTCCCAACTTTGAAGTGGTGGCATCATGTCGATCAAGCCGCTTCCCCTTGGAGCACAGTGAGTTGCTGAGAGAATTTTGTGGTGGAGTCACAGAGTCACCTCATTTCTTGAGAAAGCCACAGACCATAATGACCGAGGCTGTAAACATGGCTTTTCTTTCTCAGTGACATGGTGACCTCCGAGCCACCAGTTAAAAAAGGCTGCCATTCCTTTCGAACATTCTGTGCATATACGGAGGCAGAGACACCTGTTGATTTTTCCAGTAACCCGCAGAATGGAATGTTTGGGAGAAAGACACCTCGCTGGAGCTGCAGAATCAAGAGATGGAAACTAGCACTTGAGCTGAGCAACCATTGAATGGAAGCAAGTAGAACTCGTTGGTGAGGATTTTTTGGTCTCTATTTTGAGGCAGGTGAGTTGAATCTTACATGTCTCCAATGGTTACATGCTCTCACTTACTAATTAACTGAAAGGCTGGTGATTTAAGGCCCCTCCCACTACTCATCTGTCAGTTGTGCTGTGGCGGCTTGTGTGTTGCTGTGAGGTTGGGAGCAAAGCTACTGGTATTTCAGGTGCTGCCAGAGTCCCTCAACGTGAACAGGTTTCAGAAGGGCTTGCCAACTTCTGAGGAATAAGCCATTGAACATCCATTATGGAAACAGCCGAAATATTATCAGGAATGGAAAACCTCCTGAAAAGAACCTTGTTGAAAATAATGTCAGGCAATGAGCCCCTCAGGGCAGAAGGCACTCGAATTATGACTGAGAAAGAGCTGCTTTCTCAAAGTAGAATTCCCTAAACTGACAAGGATGGAGTGGAGCAGAGAGGCCGTGAAAAAGCGGATGGGACCCAGCTCGACCTGCACTAGCCCCGGGTTCATCCACACCTTCCGGAGGTGTGCTCAGACATCCAGGTAGAGACACATCTTTATTTCAGTTGTGGGTCACTGCGGTCAATGTCAGGTTGGCTCTTGAGGCTGGGGTGTCCCTGGGATGCTGAGCTCCTGTCCTCTGTCCTTGATGTCTGCACGTCCACGTACATTTCGTAATGTCTTTGCAATCTTGGTGTTCCCAATTATTTCAATGGGTTTCACAGAAATCGTTTAACAAGGCAGACTGCTTTCATTTCAATTGTACTAAGTAGTACAGCAAATGTGTTTTCATGACTCCTTGTCAGAAAGTCTCTCCCAGGCTTTTGCTCCAAGTCTTCTTAGAGAATTACTAAGAGAGGATGATTGTATCCCAGGTTTCACAAGCAAGAACATGAAAACTTAGAGAGGTCAGGTAGCCTTCTGCAAAACAAAAAGTAAATAAGGAATGGAAGAAGCCATGGTTGTAGCCATTTGTGCCCTGTTGTTGCTTTGAACAACATTGAATCAGATACAACATAGGGACCCTGTATACCATTGAATCAAATATAACTCATAGGGACCCTATATACCACAGAGCAAAATAATGCCTGGTCCTGTGCCCCCTCACAAGAATTCCTATGGTTGAGCCCACTGCTGCAGGCACAGTGACCGTCAATCTTATTGAAGGCCTTTCTCATTTTTGCCTCACCTTGTACATGGCTAAGTGTGATGTACATCTCCAGGGACTGGACATCTGGTGACATTTCCATGTGAGACAAAGTCTCAACCATTCTTGTTTCTCAGGAGTATTTTGGCTGTATTTCTTTACACAGATATGTCTATTCTCTGGCAATCCATGATATTTACCATTGTTCTTACTGAAACCATGATTCCAAGACAGCAGTTCTTCAATCTTTCATATAATTGTGCTATGTAACTTGATTGTAAAAGTGGTACATCACTTTGTTATATGAATATGCATACTAAGGTATTTCTGGGAGAATGTACAAGAAAAAGGAACAAGTCTTTCCTGAATACCTAGTACATGTCAGGTAGCAGGAAGCAGGGACCACAGGTTGGCCCTCTCCATGCCTGGAGGACCCCTTCAGGAGGTTGCTGTGGAGACCAGGCACACCTCAGCCAGCCAAAAACACTATGGGCAGGTGTCAATTCAAGTCTAAGTCAGGTGGGCCCAAACTAGACCAGGTGGGCTTCATTCAGCCTATGGGGCTGAATAATACCTTTGAGCACACTTTCCAGCCCAAAGCCCCACATACTGGGACCTCCAGACCACCCAACC
Organism: Nesogale talazaci; assembly: GCA_004026705.1. Classification (NCBI taxonomy): domain Eukaryota; kingdom Metazoa; phylum Chordata; class Mammalia; order Afrosoricida; family Tenrecidae; genus Nesogale; species Nesogale talazaci. The sequence continues at coordinate 26,767 of PVJH01010493.1, forward strand.
CTTTTTTTTCCATCTTCTTCATGCCTGGCCATGCTGCAGTTTCTCTGGCCTTAGTCTATATTGTGTGTGTGTGTGTGTGTGTTTGTGTGTGTGTGCAGTCCCATGTTCAGTGACTGTAAAACCTGAAAATTCTTCCATCCTTTATAAAAACTCACTTGGATCACAAAGCAGGCTGTGGCATGAAATTTTTCTCCTGCGGAGCCAAGACCCGAAGTATTTCATAGCAAAGAAGCCTAACACTGTATATTGGGTTTTTTCATCTGAAAATTTCTCAAAGTCCTATAATTTCAGTCTAATTAATTCAATATTGTTTTTGTGAGATGCCATTGATATATTTCTGATTCACAACAGAAAAGAATATTGCCCATTCTTGCATTCTCCTGTTCCTGTAACAGTCACTGTGACAATTCAAAGGACACTAAGATTTAGTAAGATATAGTGATTTTTCAATATCATCTTTTAAAATGGTAGATATGTGATTTGAATGCTTTCAGATGAAGTCTTGAGTCTGTTCATAATGTTTTCTCATTTATAACTTATTAGAGTATACATTTAATAAAACTGGGATCAAGTATTACTTTTGTATCCTTTTTAGAGGTGATGAATTAAATATTGATTACAAGTTTGTGATGGAAAAAGTCACATATTTTGTTATTCAAAGTTCTATCAGATTCGACTGAAGATTTCAGTATTTCAGAAGACATCTTAAGTGTGGTTTGCCGTCTGTGGCAACATTTAATTTATGCCACTTGTCATCAATTGGGGACTTCTTTTCAGAAAATATCCCAGGCTTTCCCAAGAGAGATCCTTTAATTTCAAGGTGAAAAGTATGACATTTTAGGCTCATTCCTGATAGATTGTCCTATATCTATTGTCACAGAAATGCCCTATCTAACAGTGTAGGCATGACGAGTCACAGCTACAGAAGAGATTTAATGTGGAGAAATCTGAGATGTGATCATTTCTCGTGTGTAGATTTTTGCTTTAAGAATTTTATGTCTTCTAAAGACTTCTGTCGCTCAAAAATTTTATTGTAATTTCTTATGGGGTTGTTATTGCTAAGTTTCATGTGGTCGGTTCTGACCTGTAGTGATCTCTGAACAACAGAATGAAACACTGCCAGGAGCGATGTCAGCCTGAAAATTGTTTCTCTGCTTGAGTCCACAATGGCAGCCAATGTGTTCATTCATCCTATGGAGGTGGGGGATAGAGTTTGTGTGTTTGTATTGGGGTGTCCTTTAGTCTTTTTTTTTTTACTGCTCCTCTATATTTCAAAGGATGCTTTCCTTCTCCGGAAACCAGTCTCTCCTCACATCAGATCCAAAATATAAGTAGTCTTGTTATCCTCATTTCTAAAGAGTGCTGTGGTCAGACATTTCCAAAGAGACTGGTTTGCCCCTTGACAAACCAGTCATGTTACTACCAATGATCTTTTTCAAATGCAGCAATTCTTCCTAGGTCTTCCTTATTCAATGTCCAATTTACATAAACCAATGAGGCAAATGAAACTACCAATCAATAGTTTGGGGAAGTGAATGGCCTTGTTGTCATGCAGATTATTTGTGGAGGTGGGAGGAGCATAGATTGTTGCAGGTACAGTCGTGTTAAACTTTGATACTTTCTCATTTGATCTCTTGTTCCATTTTAAATATTATAGTTTTTGATACTTTCTGATTTATTTTTGACTGAGGTTTTAAATTGTTTTACTTTGTTATTGTTAGTATTTTTTTTTTTTTTACAAATCGATATTTTGAATTTGAAATTGGGCATAGGTAAAAATCTTGACTGCCCTCAGGGTTCTTTGCTGGGATGGCAGGAGTTTGCCGGGAAGTACGGAACCAATCATGATGTGAATTCAGGAATAATGGAATTTTTCAAAAATGGATTGTACAACTCTTCTTGATGTGATTGGAATAGTGAATTGTCTATGTGAATTACCTGACAATAAAACTTTAAAAAATACCATGATTTGGCTAAGGCACAAGTTAGTCTTCGAAGTAACATCCTTGTTTTTTGATACTCTAAAGCTGTATTGTGCTAAAGATAAAGATTTACTCAAGACGGTGAGTCTGTAATCTCTCGACTGCTGCTACTGTGAACGTGATTGGGAAGCCAAGAAAGACAAAAACCCGGACAATTTCAATCCTTTCTCTTTGTTTCATGATGTTATCTATTGGTCCCATTGTGAGGATTTTTACCCATTTGCCATTGCAATGTAATCCATAGTGAAAGCTGCAATTCTATATCATCATCAACCACAATTCTTCTGCCCTTTATTCTTGATATTGGTGATTTAAGACTCCTATATAATGTTATATCAGCAAGTGACATAACTATGTAGGAACATTAAAATAATACTAAGATTAAAAAAAGAATTCATTTTTTATTTGTTCCCTCTTAACTTGGTATATCTTGGATCATTATCTTTTATTTTGGGAAAGGTGATGAAAATTTATTTTAAATACAGAAAAGTATTTTAAATTTGGCAGTATGAGAAATAAAAGTTGCCTTTGTGCAGATTTTAGACAATACACATGGTATATGTTTATGAACTGTAGGCTCTATGCTCCCATTAAAGAGTTCCCATCTTGAAAACTCATAGGGGCAGGTCTACCATATCCCATAGAATCACAATGACTTGGCATTGACTCAATAGTAGTGACATTTACTTTTATTTTATTGGTGCGTGTTTTAATTACCAAGCTGCAATGTGAAAATGACACAACTTTGCTTATTAAAAGTGAGGAGGACTTGAAGCACTTCTTCGTAAAAATAAAAAAAAACAGCCTTTGATATGGATTATATAGCAACATAGAGAAAATTAAAGTTCTCACACCTGGACCAATACACCATATCATGATTAATAGAGAAAAGATTGAAGTTGTCAACATTTATGGGTGCAGCAGTCGGAAATTCAAGGCAGGTTTTTTCTTGGGCAAACCTGCTACAAAAAATCTCTTTAAATTGTTAAAAAACAAAAACAAAAACTGAAGTTGTTATTTTCAGAACGAATATGTGCCTCACTGAAGCCAGAGTTTTTGTGATCACATCATTGAAGCAATTAAATAAGGAATAGATAAGGAAATTTGAAGAACAATTATCATATTGGCAAGAAAATTGAATTAGCAATGTTTTGCCGTGAGAATGAACACATTTGTGTTTGAAGAAGTATGACCAGAATGTCCCTATACATGCCAGGACTTTGCTTCATGTGCTTTGGACAAATTATCAGCAGAGACCAATCTCTGAAGTAAGATTTCATGTTTGGTAGAACAGAGAAAGTCAGTGGGAAAAAACATTGGAGGGCCCTCACTGAGTTCAAATGACACAGTGGCTACAATATTAGGTTCAAGTACAGCAACGCTTGTCAGAATGGCAGCTTGTAAATAGTTTCCATGGCAACTCCTTGTAAATAGTTTCTGGCAAGAGATGATCCGATATATGGTTTTTAGGTCAGGGTGGGATTGTGCGTGGTTTCCCTGAACTAAATTCTACATAACCATAAGGCAAAAACCCAGCATTATAAGTGGTAGATAATACCCATAAAGGCATTCAACTATGGATTTATATAACTGAAAAACCAATTACTTCAAAAATCCCTTCCTTTTTTTTGGGGGGGGGGGTCCCTTCCTTTTTTTTTTTTTTTTTTTAGTTTTTTTTAGCTTTTTAGGCATCACTGCCCTCTGGTGGTGGGAGTAGGAGGCCCAGCCTTTGCTCCTGTGAGTTGGAATTGAACCTCCATCCCAATGGGCCGCAGTCCTGCGCACAACCACTATGCCACCAGGGCTCAGCCCTCCCCCCCCTTCCTTTTTATGCACATTCTTTTCCCATCTTTTTTCTGATTATCCTATTCTCTTAATATAGAGATCATTGTTCAAGATATACTCTTTTGTCTATGATTGTGTAAACTCAGTGTTTTATCTGTGTGCTAGTCTGTGTGTACTAGAGAAACAGATCCACAGAAACACACACGCATATATATATATATATATATATATATATATATATATATATATATATAAAGAGTTTTATATAAAGGGTACATGTACATTAAGAGAAGCCAAAGCAGTGAATGTGTAAGCAGCTTAACACTTGCAGAGGTCTCCATGCTGGTGCTCCAGCACTCAGGGCTGCATCAAGGTAGGTCCACATGGCTTCTCCTCAGGGATGTCTTACAGGAAGTGAGTCTTGCCAGTTGAAATAGGCAACTGGCTAAAGCAGCTGCACCCTGGTCCAACCATCAGAGAGCAAGAAAACAGAGACCCAGAAAGTTAAGGCTTCAATTAATCCCACGTGTGTTTATCAACCAGCTTGGCACAATAAACCTTAACTAAATATGTGAGATTCCTATGTTATTATAGGTATTAACACTTCACATCTTTTAGAAAACTGTATAATATTATACAAATGTAACAAAATTTATCACATAGTTTATTTCCTTGTTAGGTGCTGTGAGTTGTTTCTGACTCATACTAACCCTATGCAAAATAAAACAAACAAACAAACAAACAAAATAAATAAATAAAACACCCTAAAGCTCTGCACCATCCTCACAGTTGTTTTCACATTTGAGCAAAATGTCACAGCCACTATGTCAATTCATCTAATAAAGGATTTTTCTTACTTTTCTCTTCCTCTAGTTTCCCAAGCATAATGTCTTCTATAAGGACTACTCTCTCTTAATAAAATGTCCAAAGAACATTACACTAAGTCAAGGCATTCTTGACTCTAACTGCATTCTGGCTGTACTTCTAGGACACATTTGAGCTTGTTTTGTTTTGTTTTTTGGCAGCCCATGGTACTTCCATTATTCTTCATCAACATCATAATTCAAACCCACTTTTTTTTGTCTTCTTTATTCGATGCCCAACTCTCACAGGCATAGGAGGGAATTGAAATTATCCTGGCTTGGGTGAGCTGCATCATAATCCTGAAAGAAACATCCATGTTTTTTGGTACTTTAAAGATGCCTTGTGAAGCAGATTTACCCAATTTACATCATTTGCTCTTTTGACTATGATTTGACTATAATTCCATGAGCACAGATTATGGATTCAAAGGAAGGAAAATCTTTGACCATTTCCATCTTTCATCATTGCTATGAGAAGAGTGGAAATCCTAGAAGCTTCTTTGTGCTGAAGATGGTCTAGCAATAGATGCAGCAGTTGATTGTCGGGGAGCTATCAGAGGTTCAGACTGGATTCAAAAAGTGGCGTGTCATCAGGGACATCACTGCTGAAATCAGATGAATCTTGATTGAAAGAAAAATATTCCAGGAAGATTTTTACTTGTATATTATTGACAATGCAATGCCATTTGTTTATATGGGTCCTATAAACTACTGATAGTCTTAAGAATGGGAATTCCAGAATATGACATTGTGCTCATGTGGAACCTGTTCATGGATTGAAGTGGTTGTGCAAATGTAACAAAGGAATACGACGTGGTTTAAAATCAGGAAAGGTGTGTATCAGGGTTGTGTTTTCTCATCATACATGTTCAGTCTATGCTGAGCAAATCTGGGATATATGATGAAGAATGTGGCACCAGGATTGGAAGAAGGTATATGAGCAATCTGCCCTATTCAGATGACATAGTCTTGCTTACAGAAAGTGATGACTTGAAGCTGTTGGGGATGATGGTTTAAGATTGTAGTCTTCAGTATAGATTACTACTCAGTCTAAGGAAGACTGAAAATCTTTACAATTGGATAAAGGTTAACACCATGAAAAATGAAGCAAAGATTAACATTGTCAAGGGTTTGTCTTGCTTGCATCCACAATGCAGCAGTCAAGAGATCAGTGATGCATTACATTGGGCAAATCTGCTGTGCAGTAGATCTTAAGTGTGTTGAAAAGCAAGGGTGTTATTTTGACTAAGGTACACCTGACCCAAGTTATGGTATTTTCAATTGCCTCATATATATTTGAAAGTTGGACATTGAGTCAAGAAGACCAAGAAGAATATATACTTTCGAATTGTATAGGCGGAGAATATTGAAAGTACCCTGGACTGCCAAAAGAGACAAACACGTGTGTCGTGGAAGAAGTACAGTCAGAATGCTCCTTAGAGGTCAGGATGGTGAAACTTTAGGCATGTTATTTGAAGAGACCAGTCCCTGAAGAAAGACATCAGTGATGGTAAAGTAGAGGTACAGTAAAAAAGAGAAAGCCCCTAGACAAATGGACTGCACCAATGGGTGCAAACAGAAGAACCACAAGAACCAGAGAGTGCTATCTCTGTTTTACATAACTTGCTGTGAGATGCAGCTGAAGAGTAACAACAAGCTTTACTGGTTGGAACATAAATTTGAAAAATCATTGCATTGACTGTGTTTTCTTGTTTGTGGATAGATATTATCCTATTGTAGACTTTTTTTTTTCCAAAATGCATCTTGAAATGTCCTTTTTCTGCTTTGAAAATGACATCATTCCTTTTGAATCTATCATTCCTGGCTGTGTAAATCACAGGGTCTTCTAATTCCAAAAGGCCTACACTAGTCCATGGTAGCTCAGAAATGCCTCAGACATAGATTTTTTTTTTATGTTACATTTCATTTTTGACCACTTCCTATTTTACTAGTCTCATATATTCTAAATTACAATTATTAGTTGATGTTTGCAGCTATTTCTTCTCATTTTGAGTCATGCCCTCATCAACCAATGAAATTCACAAAGGCTTTACTCCATCTTTGTGTTTATAAAGGGCTCATCTTCATTCCCTTAGGATTGGGGATTTTTTTTGGTATCAGGTTTTTTGTCTGCCTCCTACCCAGGAGTTCAACCTTGTTTACCTTCCAGCTCTATACTGTTGCCAGATCAAATCAGTACCCATTTCTTGCCTAAGAACCTAAATATGCACTAGGTACTTAGAAATTGAGAGGGAACACTTCAATTTTATTACTCCTTCTTTTCTTCAGTTGTGAGGACTGCCATATTATTGATGATATATTTTATCTGTTGGTTCCTGCTATATATAATATATATACATATACACAGAGAGTTTTTACTATTGCATGTACATTTTCTAATTTCTTGAATAAAATTTGTATTATTCATCCAGGATGCTTATCTTTCCTCCAACTTGTAGATATGACACTGTCTTTCACTGCTCATATTTAGTCTGCATAAATCCTAGAAGATGGGATGAAGGCGATAGAAAGAAAGATGAATGAGGCAGAAGTTCTAGTTTCAAGTACCTTTCATTCCAGGATGGAGGGGAGAGGAAGCAGAAATATGACTAGATGAAATGGGATTCATTTGTGAACTGAACAATGACTTTATGAGGGACGAATAACAAGGTCACCAGGAGCAAAGTCACAGAGGCAGGCAAGCACAGTGATGACAGGCACAGGAGCCAGGATCAGTCTGTCCAGAATTCAGCCTGCTTTCACACTTTGAGCTGAGTGACCTTGAGAAAATCGCTTCTCTAAGCATGAGCTTGATCTGTAAAAGTAGATTTCTTATTACGATATACTCCCTGTTGGCCTTGTGAAAGAGATCTTATAGCCTGTCCACAGTACTGAGTGCTGTGCCTAACACATGGAACCCAGAAGATGACAGTTACGAAAGGGCAGTGGTAAGCCCAGAGCAAAGGGGGAAAAAAGGCCATAGTTAACAGGAGAGTGAAGGAAAGACTTTCAAGGACACATGACATGTGATAAAGAGGAGTAAGATGCTGACTCATGAGGGTGGGGCAGAAGTACACTTAATCACATACTTTTGGAGTTTCTAATAGACTTTGAGATCAGAATCCACGTCAGATACACACATCAACATATCCTGAGTGCTAAGCCAGAGAGGAGTTCATTGATGAATTAATGGATTTACGATGAAGGAAAGAAATTAATACTATGAGCCAGAAAGGAAGAAAATGTGCTTGGCGTTCTATACACAGGTAAATCTGTGAGTGACCTCCTGAAGGTAAACTTAGATTTTCTGTTTGAAGCTTGATGATGAAAGACCTTTAAACACTGGCAAAGAGTCATTTCAATGGGTATTGAAAATATTGTGCTTATATTCTTTTTCCTTCAACGTTTGAAGCCCAACTCTACTGTAGAGTCAGCAGAAATAGTACGAAATCATCTTTCATTTTTTTACCTTTGGTTATATGTAAATTAGACCTTCTCTTCTCCCTATAAAATGCTTTGTATGAGTGTGTGCAAATGATAAATTGCTATTTGAGTTTACAATGAGGTTGATAGAAAACATGTAGATTCTGTCAAGTTTATTTTCTAAAGCAAGCTGTGCCTGAGGAAACTAAGCCTAAAATGGTTTTAAAATGAAAATGTTATATTACCTCTCTGTTCCCAGGTACTTAAATGTCAAGTATTTTTATAGCCACTGTTTATATTCTTGTGAGGTTGGTCAGTCCTAGGAAATATGATGATTATTTCCCAGTCTTCTTCTTTTTTTTTTTTTGCTATCTTCCAACTTTATAATTTATGAAGGCTTTTATCAGCGTTTTCAAGTATCACATATTTGGGTCTTAGAATTATTTTATTCTGTTGGTTTTATCAACATGAGAGAACATTCTACAAGGTAAGAGGAGTTGCCCAAGTGACAGAGCCAGGTCATCTGTTTCTCAGTTCCAAGCTCTTGGTTCTCAAGCATGTGGCATCTTCAAGAAATGAGGCATCAGGATCTTTTCTCTGAATTCTCTCACACTTCCTTTTCCTATAAACAATGCTTGCTCTTTATGCCACCAATTAATTTGTTACTTTTTTTGGAGTTTCCTTGAACTGAAATTTGGTAATTCATTTGTCTTTTCTCATTTTAAAATTTACTAACTATGCTTTATCTTAGCTGTTAAATAATTGAGAAATTGTATAAGGATTATCTCGGTTTCATCCTTGAAGTTCTCTTAGTCTTAAGATCTACGAGTAAGTGAAAGTCTTATGTCAGACCATGCATTCATTTTGAAGTAAATTCATATCTAGGGGAGTCAAGGAGTAATAGATAGTAAAGTTTCTACCCATTAGCAAATATGTTTCTGCCTGAAGTGGTGGAGGAGCAGTTTCCTGTAGAAGGTGTGTGGACTCTGAAGTCTGATACAACTGGGTCAACTCCTGTCTCATCTACTTTCCTCCTTTATCAAATTTTGTATTGATTCAGAATATGTGTCAATGTTCTTATTTTTATAATAGGTCTAGAGATAATAATTTAATGACCACTCCTTTTAGTCTTTCAGGATATTAACCAAACCTCATGGAACATCTGCTAATTGACAGTTATGATGCTAGTTTCTCAGGACAGATTCATGAATAAAAATAATACATTCATGATTGTTACCTTTATAGGCACAAGATCTAGTTAGGCATCAAGTATCTTTTTAATTTTTAGCAGTTTTATTGACTTGTAATTCATACAGCATACAATAGTTTAATCACACCAAGATGAGTGATGCAATCATCACCACAATCAATTTTAGAACATTTTCTTCATTATTGTATTAATCATTGTAAGTTCCCAATTTCCCCCAAATCTATACTGCCATATCCTTCAGGAATCAGTCACCCAGTTATAGTCTCTATAGATTTATCTATCCCAGATTTCATATAGGGGAAAGCATTAAAAACAGAAACAAAGCAAACAAGAATAGCAAAGTTAAAGAGATAAAAAGTTCAATAGAAAAGAAAGAAGAGAATATTAAAAACTACAACACATTTAAAATGAATAATAGGGGAGTTTAAATGACAAGGCACTAAATTTTAACCCAACTGCATCTGCAATAATTCATCTCCTTATGCACTCTGCAAAAGAACAAGGCTGTTCAGGCTGAGCCCCGGTGGCGTAGGGGTTGTGTGCATGACTGCAGCCCACTGGGATGGAGGTTCAATTCCAGCTCCATAGAAGCAAAGGCTGGGCCTCCTACTCCCACCACCAGAAGGCAGTGATGCCTAAAAAAAAAGAAAAGAACAAGGCTGTTCACACCCCTGGTCTATGATCAGACCATAGACCATAGGGAATTCCCCAAAGACTTACTCCACAAAATTTCCCTTTCCCTTGCTCCCCACCTCCTAACTGGAACAACTTTCAAATGAATCAAAAGGGAAGTCAGATGACAGGATATTATATTTTTACCTGTGTCTCTCACTGTTGACTTTACCATGGTCTCTGTCTGATAATAAGGCTAGTCACGTCCTTCCCCTGTGATCAGAGTGGCTGTACATGAGGCTTAATGCATGTGTGGACCCTACACATCAATTTGGGGTTTCCAGAAGAATTCAAAATTTATTTTTGGAAAGAAGAGACTAAAGGAAACAGTGGGATTTGTTGTTGCTAAACTGCTTAAAAATCCAGTGAAAGTCAAACAAGTTATATACCGTATGTGATGTGACAGAAGCAGGTTTCTTACAATGATCACAGAAAGAGATTAGCCTCACCTGTTTTTTACAATGTCACAGGATACAATTGGTACTCTAAGAAGGCAACTTTTGTCATGGTTAATAGGAAATTATCTACAGTACATTTCTCCATCATCCCATCTGCCATCATCCCTAGAAGCATCATGCACCCTTGTTTACATAAATTGAGGATGCTTCCTGCCTGGCTACTTATCTTAATGGTTTTGCTGCATCCATTGTTAGGACATCCCTACTGGTTAAGCTTAAAAGAGGGAGCTGTTACATTTTTAATTCTTAACAAACATTATGTTATGTTTCTAGTATTTTGCCTAACAGTAGGATATTTCACAGCCTCTATCATTATGATCCACATAGGCAAATGCCTTTCAACAGTCAAATAAAACACAACCTATTTTTGGTACTCTGTTTACAACTAAGATTCATCTGCTGTCTCATTGATATATTTTGTTCCATGTGTTCTTCTGAATCAAGCTCGCATTTATGGCAGTTACTAGTCGATGTACTACTTCAGCAGTTTTTGAATTATCTGCAGCAAAATTTCATTTCAACATGATATTAATGATATTGTTCAATAATTTACATACTCTGTTGGGTCACATTTCCATATAATGAATATATATATATAAAATATTCCAGGAGAATAGCCAGGAAGCTGCCTGCAAGATTTCTTGTCATAGATGAGTGAGTGTTTCCTGAGCTTCATTAGTTTGTTGAAACATTTCATTTGGTATTCCATCAATCCCTGGAGTCTTATTTTTGACTAATGCCTTCAGAACATCTTGGACTTCTCCCTTCAGAACCATTCATTCTTGCATCATGTATTTTTAAATAGTGATAAAGCGTATCCAGCAATAATATCTGTGGTTTGGGGAAACTTTTAGGGAAAATATTTAGAGGATCAAATTAATAGGATGAATTTTCTTATAAGATTGCTAAAAGTATCAGAGATTATGGTTATCTAAATACCTTTCATTGAAATACCTTGCACACAATAATCACAAATTGTAATAATTAGAACAATGATATTGAATTAGGTGATTGACCATGGCACATATGTGGTAGTTACGTAATTTCATTAAGAGGAAGGCGTGGAGTCTAAGCTGTCAGTCAGATCACTGACATGATGATGTTTCTCATGAGGATTCTGGGAACTTCCTCTCTCTCTGTTTCACCTTGGTGTTGGAGAGCCACAGCTGGAGAGCTCGAGACGCCACATAGAAATTCTCACCAGTCTGAGAAGCTTCCACAACTATGGGATCTGTAAGACTTTGCACCCACCAGCTTATGCTCTTCCAGCACTTTGCATCACCGTGACTCTGTGATACTGAAGAAGGATTTGGCGCCTAATATTGGACATAGGGAATTGATCTGGACTGGACTGGGATGATTTCTCAATATACAATTATTGTTTGATAAAAAGCTTTCTCTTCCATAGATAAGAGTGTCTCTGGATGTGTTTATCTAGTCAACCTGGCCTAACACAGCATACTTAGTTCCACTCCAGGAATCTTAGGACATTTATTATGACTTTATGCCTAAATTGTGCTATATTGTTCTTGGCTGATTTAAGATCAATTCTGAGAGTAACATTCCAATCCATGCTAAGTTAATAATACTGAGTATTATGCTCCACCCTAGTCATTGTTTTTATCACAAGGAAGAAATCACAGAAAAGTCTCTGAGAATGGCAGACACATTTGATACAGCAGCGAAGGGTGGGGGTAAAGATTGTCTAAAGGAGTTGCTGGGAGCTCTTACACTGACACTAATGGAAAGAGGCTGGAGGTCTTTAAAAAAACATACTGGTTAGCTGAGAATCCTTATCTAAGAGACATTTAAAATGAAATTTTTCTGATGGCAAAGCATTTCTTGCCTTAATCACAATGCATAAAAACTTTTAATTCATTAGGATAATGCTGTGATGCCTAATGTTTTCTTGATGTTTCCAACTGGTACACTGTTTCTTCCACATCATGATCTCTTTTGAGAATTTCTAAAATATTCCAGATGAGATTGCTTCCTGTGCCAGTAAAAAGATCTTATTTCTGTACTGTTGGGAGCTCCAGGGAGAGGGAAGAGACCCAGACCTAACTCTATCCATCCAGCTAGCATTTTTGAAGAGTTTTGGAGTGGCATAAGCTGTTTACTACACTGCAGGACTAATCTAAAGATGATTGATTCGAACCTCCCATTCACATGGCAGAAGATAGGCCTAACAATATGATCCCATAAAAAGTACAGCAAGAAAACTCTGAAATATTTCTATTCTGCAGCACACAAGGTTATGAGGTGTCAGAGCTGACTGGGTGGTAGTCAGCTTGGCCTTTATTTTTTGGTTTAGCATGTTGCAGCACCATTTAGTGCTTGATTGGAGTTAGAAGTTGGGGATAAATACATGACTAAGAGAAAGATTCTGCCCTCAAGGATTGCGTTACATCATTGTCCAATGGAGAAAGGTGTATCGGGGGCAGGGGGGCTCTGAGCACTCAGAGAAGTAGCTAAGTAGGCATTGGTCAATCTCTGGAGAAGGAGAATCATGTCTGGTCATGTCAAAGGTTATTAAAAGAGAGGACCACCTTCAACAAGATGGACAGATACAGTGAATGCAATAAAGGTCCATTGTACATAGGATTGATATGAGTGATAATCAACTGCATAGAACATAAAATATTAAAAAAGCCTTTTTTGAGAATCTTTAAGGTAGTAGAGATCAAGACAGAAGGAAAGATGAGGCTGAGGAGAGTGAAGGGGAAAAGGGGTCAGGAGGTGAGAAGAAGGGGAGGGGAGGGATGGTGGAGGGGAGGAGGCTCATGGAAGGAAAGGAGAGGAAAAAGATGAATAAGGAGGGAGTAAGGACCCTGTTCAGCTCCCTGTTTCTAGCAGCAGGGGATTGCTTAAATGAATGAAACACTATATTCATATGTCTTTGTCTCCAATGTCTATAGATGCATAGCCCACTTTAACGCTCTCAGGTTTTGAATAAGAGGACTTAAAAACTGATTTGAATTGCTGACAATCCTTTCTTAGTTCTATGAATTTCCAAAATTAATGGATTGATAACTTGATAGACTTCTGTTTCAATCTCATTCTTTCCATTTATTATCTGTATGACCTTGGATAAGCCTCTTCACTTCTTTGAGCCTCAGTACCTCCTCCTGTCACAAAAGCAAACAGGTAAGGAATGAAGGAAATGTATAAGGATCATGTGTAATTTATACCCATGTCTAATATGACACCTGAATAACAGTAGGCTCTCACTAAGTGGGAATTGTTATTATTATTCCTATTTTCCATTAATTTTTTTCAGTACTAATTTCCCTACTATTTTTCTACTTTTTGGATTTCTTGTGCTATACTAGATGGTACAACTTACGGATGAAGCAATTGGACATTGTTGCTGGTGTTTAGTAAATGCTGAGTAATTAACTGACAGAATAGCCTGTGATGACTGAAAATCTGACATTGAAATAGTAAATCACTGTTAACTTCTTTGGCATCAATGAGTTTTATGGGTACTTTATTGTTATAAAAATTCTGTGGAACTTCACAGGATGGAAAAGCTAAAAGGTGTGTAGTTCTGAATAGGATATGATTATCTGTCAAGAGCAGTCAAAAAGCCCCTCAGCCAGCACATGTTGTCAGAGTGGAAAATGGGTTGTGTCTCAACAGAGGGAAGAGGAAAAGCAAGCTCTTTTACCAGAAGGGCTACAATTTAATATAGGCATATAGGAATTGTGTAAGGAGACAAACTTCTGAATTTTCTCCCAGAGAGTCTTATTCTGAATTTCAATCCAATTTTGTGTTGGCAGAAATCTTGAGATTCTGTTGAGACTTCTGTTTCAGCCAAGGGCATATTCTGCCTGCCTACCTGTGAGCCCCACCACAGGCCCAGACACAAAAGAGAAAATGTTCCCACCAGGAGCCGCCTCAGTCAATATTGTCACCTATTAACTAATAGTAGCAATGTGGCCTTCTGACCACACAAGTAATTGTCCTTTGGACCAGATCTACAAGCAGAGTTATGGTTTAGAAATTTCCTCATCACTATTCCCTGTTGACAGATTATCCATGGACATTGTGTATGCACTTGGAAACACTTAGCTTTAAAATCAATTGAACCCCTAAGGTCATAGCAGTTATCTGAATGAGCAAGCATAATGTTTTAATGTGCTACTGCTATTCCCCCAACTGCCAACCGCCACTACTACTGTCACTAAAGACAATTATCACTAATAATTGTAACAATGGATGCAGTTATTTGCTACTGAATGTTCCAGAGGCTATTCTGGAAGTTTTACAATTTTGTACAGTAGTCTGTACGGAGGTGCTTGGCTCAGAAAGATGAAATAGCATGCTCAAGGTCACTGTGTTGGTAGACCGCAAAGCTGTGGTGTACTCTCAAGCTGATCAGATTTCAAAACCCCTGGTACTTCCACTAAGATTAGGGGAAGGCAAATATCGTATCTTCATTCCTTGTACTGTTTTAGCTTTAAGTGTATTATTCTTAACTTCTGCCTTATAAGAGAAAGAGTTAATTTCACATTTTGAAGTTCAGAGAGCAGAATGAATTTGCACTTAGGAAAACAAGACTTTAGAATCTTCTTACTTTTTTAATTCAGACATGTGATGTGAGATAAATGGGCTCAATGTTCTAACAGGTAAGGGAATATAAACATCTTTGGGAATACTGGAGCTAAGGTTTACGGACACAGATACTGTAACTCAAGAACTACAAACAAAACTAAACAAAAACACGCACAATCTTTTACATACTTATTTTCCCAGGTAATTATCAAGTCAAAGCAATGTAATCTGCATCGATTTCTAGGTACATTCCCTGGGGCACAGCTGCAGTGAAGAGTCTGGGAGTCAAGGGAGATTTTGTCACACCGTGAGCTGGGCGAGCTCAGACAGCAGAGAAATGACTTCTGCTGCATTGCAGACTCCAAGGCCCTGCCTCATGGAAAACAACAGGCACAGGACTCAGCCAGGGCTCTGCTGGAGAAGGAATGAAATGCAGCTGCAGTTCCAAGACAGAAAGCAGGCAGAGAGAACCATCTCATTTCTCCTGGGGTCGGGGGTGGGGCAGGATTATCCTAGGTCTCTGATAACTATGGCCCTCTATACAGCAAGATGAAAAGCCGTTAATGGTTGAGAATAAAATGTCGAAAGGATAGCTATGTTGAGGAAACTGGGATCATCACGAAGGATTTCCCTTTTAGAGAAACCCCTTGCATGTGGAAGGCACTCAGCAGAGGGTGTGGGCTGAAATGAGACAGGGGCAGTGGAATAAGATGTGGTGCAGTGAGCGTTGAGGGGAATCTGAGAGTCAGTCCTTTAGAAATCCTGTGGTGGTTCTGTGCCACTGAGCCTAAACTGAATCATTGCCATCCCATGTGACAGAATAGACTGTTGCATTGTTTTGTTGTTGTTTTACCATAGTTGTTGCAGAAGCCAAGTGCTGGGTCTCTCTCCTGTGTGTTTGAGTTGCCAACTATTCTGTCTGCAGTGGTGCTCCTGTTTCTATCCCTAGAGCTGTAACTGTAATGGCAGGCATCTAAGTTGCCCGGGTGATACAAACAGTTACATGCTTGATGACCAGCCTAAGTATTCTCAGACTCCATCCAAAGGGGGGCACTGTCCAAAAGAGTATAGACTTCAGTTTGGTAAATATAGTTACCCTTAATGAAAACAAATTAGGAAACAGAATGTCAAAGGAAAAGCCCCAACGAACTTAAATATTTTTCTCAATCATCGAGAGCCCTCTTCCATGAAGAGGAAGGGCAAAGAAAGATTCAGTTCAGTGCAAGTAATAATTCCAATTAAAATACAAAACAAAGTTTCTAGAACTACTCCATATGGAGTATTCAGTCCACACAGGGTCCCTGACTCAGACATAGCTTAGCAACAACAACAATAAGCGAAGTGCAGAGTATTTTAGTACGTCCCCCTGGGGATCTCCCTAAATGTAGATTCAGATGTGCAGGTCTGGGGTAGTGTCTCAGAATCCATGTTTGTAACCAGGTCCCAGGTGATGCACTTGTCACTGTTCTATGGGTCATACTTTAAGTAGCACGAGACCAGGGAAGTATATACTTTTTGACCAGTCAACCTTTGCAGACCAAAAGGGCAACATCTGCCCAACGTTCAGAATTCAGGAATGGTTAGAAAAGACAGAGGAATGGAAATGAAAAACACAAGGAAGGAATGAGATAGAAGAAATTGCAATCAATAGCATGAAAGAAGATATGTATAAATTGTGGAATGTAAAATTGCTTTGCTTCTTAATTCTTCACTAAAACCACAAAGCTAAAATAGAATGAAAAATACAAGAATGAAATGCCCAAACATTTACAATTGACATTGTGATAAGGCAAAGAACTCCATGTTCCATGCATAGAATTGAAGAAGACTTACGTATTGAATTTTGTTGCTTTCATTTACCCATTATTTCAAATATTTATTGGGTAATTTTATGTTTTAGGTTCTCTTCTAGAAAGCAAACAGAGAGCTGAAACTAGATTGCTAAGATCTAAAAATCACAGATTCTGGAGTCAACATGACATTTCAAACCACAAATGAGAACTTCACTTAGAATATAGCTTCCTTGAGGGCATGAACTTTTTTCTTTGTCTACAAATCTATACCCACTGCCTAGGTCAGCACCTCAGATATAGTGAGTGCTTAAGAAATACTCAGTGAACAAAGGAATAAATCAATTATATTAAATAGTTCCGTGGTTTGTTTGTTTGTTGGGCTGCTAACTGAAAAGTCAGTGGTTCAAATCCACCAGCCACTCTACTAGGAAAAGATGATGAAGTCTGCTCCCATAAAGATTTACAGCTTCAGAAACACTGTTGAACTGTTCTACTCTTATCCTAAATTGTAGCTGTTATTAAAATGTTGTTAAACATGGGCCTGGTAATTATTGCAATGTCCTTCTCGGAAGAGTTACCCATTTATGATTATGTAATGCACTTCTTGATCTCTGATAATTTCCCTGGTTCTGGTGTGTTGTATCTTACATTTGGTCTCAGGTGGAGGGCTCAGCTCTCTACATCTGATCTTTCTCTTGCATCATTTTGAGTTCGTGTGACTTCCACGAGCATTGCTTGTGGATCCAAGCAAAAGGAAGTTTTTGACACATTCAACCTTTCTCCATTTATCATCATGTCACCTATGGGTTGTATTTGTGAGGATTTTGGTTTCTTTATGTTGGGTTGTAATCCACACCGAAGGCTGCAATCCTTGATCTTCATCAGCAAGTACTTCAAGTCCTCCGTACTTTCAGCATCTGAGGTTGTACCATGTTCATACCAAAGGCTGCTAATCGGGTGTTTCTGATGGTGCGTTCTTCTTCACTTGTCTGAGTTTTGCTGAGCATTCTGATTAAATAAGTATGGTAAGAGAATAGAATCCTGCTGTGCATCTTTCCTGGTTTTAAACCACACAGTAGCCTTTTGAACTGTTTGCACAACTTCCTCTTTATCCATGTATGAGTTTTTTCTTGGGGGGGGGGGCAATCATTGCCTCTGGTGGTCGTGGGCGCTACCCAGTGCTGCTCCTGAGAGCCACTGCTGCATTTGAACTGCCAAGCCGCGGGCCGCAGTCCCTCACTCAACCATTTATGCCACTGGGGCTCAGTTCATCCATGTATGAGTATTACAAGTGCAAAATGAAGTGTTCTGAAATTCCCATTCTTCTCAAAATTATTCATTGCTTTTTATGATCCACAGTAAAATGCCTTTGCGTAGTGAAGGAAACCAAGTACATATCATTCTGGTATTCTCTACTTTCCGACAGGATCTCTCTTATATCAACAATGGCATCCCTGTTCCGTGTCCTTTTCTGAATTCAATACATCCCAAATCTCTGGCAACTCCCTGTCAATTATTGCGGCAACTGTTGTTGGGTGTGTGGTCGGATGGTCTTCAGCAAAATTTTATATGCATGAGATATCAGTGATGCTCTGTAGTTTCATCATTTTGTTGGGTCACAAAATATTCATACTTTGGAATAGGGACAAATATGGATATCTTCTCATTAGTTGGTCAGGTAGCTGTCTTCCAAATTTCCTGGCATAGAGGAGTGAGTGCTTCCAGTGTTTCTCCAGTGTGTTAAAGCAATTCATTTGGCCCTGCACCAATGTCTGGAGCCTTATTTTTGGGCTCCTGCTTTCAGCGTGGCTTGAACTTCCTTCTCTCCCATTGGTTCTTGCTGTATGTCACCTCCTGAAATGGTGGTAGATTCTTTCTGGTACAGTGACTCTGTGTATTCTTTCCATTTTCTTTGGATGCTTCCTGCAGCATTAAATATTGTGCCCATAGAATCATTCCTTTTTGCAATTTGGTGCTTAACAATTTTCGTGAGCTTTTTCAATTTAAGAGATTCTGAGCATGCTCTTCCTTTTTAAAAAAGGTCTAGATCTAGTGATCATTTATTTGCTCTTCCTTTCAGCACTTCAAATGTCTCACCCTCATCATCTCTTGATAGTGCAGTTTGTGAAGACTGATTATTTTTCTTGTTCTTCCACTGGAAAGTTTATTTCATTTTATTTATCTCCTTTCTACTTTCCTTCAAGACTTTTCTCTTTGTCTTTACGTTTTAAGAGAACTCTGGGAGTGCTGTCAGAGAAATGTTGGACTGCTCTCTGAAATTCAATAGTTCAGATAAAGCAGCTGTTCTCTTGGGGACTTACAAATCTGCTTTGTTCAAGATTTGTAGCCCGTGGAAATCCTATATAGCATCACTATGGGCCCCCATGGACTCAGTGGTAGAGAGTTTTTGTTTTGGAGTTGTTTTAAAATTTCAATATGATATGTCAATGTATTCGTTCAGTGTCCTCACACTACGGCCCACAGGCCACATGCGGCCTGCCGAGGACATTTACCCAGCTGCCGGGTAGAAATAATTGATTTTTTTTTTCCTGCTTGAAGTTCTTTGAGCCTCCCAGAACTGTAGCTTCATATCTGTCATTACTTTTGGAAAATTTTCAAGCACTTATTCAAATATATCTTCCCCTCCTTATTCCTTTTGAGCTCCTCTGTTTTCTCATGATATGGTGTGTCATCATTTTGTATAAAGTTGCACCTTTTTGTGGCTCTTTGATATTCTTGGATATTCCTCATGACCCTAATTCTGTGATAAGGCCAAGAATGGTTGTTGATTTTCATCCTTTTGAAACAGCATTTTCTCTTATTGTGATTATATGAGTGATACCCTCTAAACTCTTTATATGTCTTATGTTAATTTAGAACTCACTCTTTGCTCTTTTCAACTCCCAAAATTTCATTGATATTTCATTGATTGTTCTTAATAATTTCTGTAATATTTTTATCCTCTATGTGAAGGATCATTGTGAGAATGCCTGTTTATAATAGCTGCACTGCAAAATTTGTCTGCTAAGTCCAAAGAAAATTTATGTTGCTTACTTTTTTGTACTGTATATATATCAAAATTTCATGTTTCTTTGAATGATTTTAATTTTATTTTTAGGACAGAATAAATACTTTCTACAATATTGTGCACTTGCTGCCACTTTCCCTGTACTTTTTGTTCAGAAACTAGCTAGACTAGCTACCTGAAGTTTATTTCCTCCATATTGTTAGTAAGCTCTGTGAAGCAGATTCTGACTTGTCTTAATCATCTCTACAACAGGACAAAACGTTTCTCCCTCCTAGGCCATTCTCACCATCGATTCGATGGGTCAGCTCAGTGCTGCAGTCACTGGGTCAATCAATCTCATTGAAGAACTTCCTTTTGCCATTGCCCTGCCAGTGCAGTGCATCCTTCTCCACAAATTCCTTGTATTTCTAGACAACATGCCCAAAGTCATTGAGACCAAGTGTGGCCATCCTCCTTGAGTTGACTTTTTCTCAAAGTCTTGGTATAGTCAATGTGCTTCACCAACATAATGAAAATGTATTGATTCTTCTCTGATCCTCTTTATTCATTCCCAGACTTCACACACATGATTTGGGTTAGCACACATTAGTCTCCAAAGTGGCATGTTTGCTTTTTAATACATCCAAGAAGTACTTTGCAAAAAGTTATTTCCCATCTCAATACATAATTAGATTTGTTAATTACTGTTTCCAATGGAGTTGACTGCGTATCCAAGTAAGATAAAATCTGCTTTGCAAGAGAAAGATAATGCTTTTTACTCCCATGAGGAATCAAGTCTTGGAAAATCCTCAAAGTATTCCCTTCCGTTCTATAGGTGACACTGAGTTAAAGTTAACTTTATGGCACTGAGTGAAGTTCACTAGTACTATCTTGGAGGTCAGATTTTAAGCCTTTCTTGAACTTCATGAAGCCTCTTTTAGACATTTAGTAAATGTCTCTGGTTTAGTTTGTTGCTACAGTGGACTCCACTGTCAAGTGGAGCAACTACCAAAGTCCTGTTTATCACTCACTGTAATCTCCATTATTTTCAACAGCAAGTTTATGATAAAAGTTTTCCATGCTATGTTTCAAATCAAGAAAAGCTCCTATATATGTCAATAAGAGGGGTCTTAGAACTATGTAATTAAAAAAAAAAACCTTGACACATAGGGAGGTTTTTGTTATTAAGGCCTGGTTTTAGATATGCACTGATAGTCATGGTAATACATGAAGATCCACATTCTCAGTTAACAATGCAGAGGAGGTGCTTTAGACTAAAGAATCTTTTCTAAGATCCTTGTAATTAATTAAGACTTATAGGCAGATTCCGCATATAGCTATTCTGATTTATGAATTACAGCTCACATCTTAATACTAGTCAATAGTATACGGTATGTTAGATGCCTGATATCATTGTTTACTGATGGAATTAAGAGTACTGGTGGGAACAGAGAGTACCTCTTAGATACAGTTCTGGTATAAGCTCAAATAGTATGTATCTGATAATAGGTTCTATCCAGAGGCAGAAGGAATCTAAATGTCCGTCTACAATAAAAGAATAATTTAGAGTCCACTTAACATTTTGTAGGAAGATAGTAAGTAAAGACTGATAAATACTTTATGCTTAACTTATATAAAACTGTCTTTGACCATCATGCAAGAAAAGCATTTCTTGCATCCCTGAAGCATCACAACACTTTAATTGACTTCTCCTTTGGGATCCATTGTCCTTAGCAGGGATATTTTAGAAAGAACTTGGGACATCTTTCCATACCTTTAGGTTCCCTAGATCCAAAAGGCACCCGTGGTCTACATGTCTCCAATGTAAGTGGAATTTCATTTCCCATCTACTAAAACTCTGTAGCCCAGATATCTAACCTTTTTAGGAAATGCAAGGACCCACTAACATGGTACTAAAAGTGCATATCTAGTGAGTAAGTACAGTGGATTCTGCATTGAAAACTACCCAGCTTTAAGCTACTTTACACATTGGCAAAGCAGGGCAGTGGAAAAGTGGCAGAAATTCAACAAGACAGATTGGCAAAGTGATGGCATTCATGATCTCAAGAATATGAACAATTGTGAGGGGGACACAAGACTGGACAGGAATTCCTTCTGTTGTACATAAGATCTTAGAACCACATGTGCATGTCATTTTCCATCTCCAACAACCCTCAGTGGCTCTATTTACTCATATAATCAAATGTGCAAATCAAGTCTGATATTCAGGATGTCCCTGCTAAATTACTTTTTAAAAATCTTTTAAAAAATGTTTGCCAAGTTTTCTGCCCATATGCCTTGCAGGTTTTAGAATCAACTCTTCCTTCTATTTGCCAACATTATGCCTTTACCTTCTTTATTGGAACTACTGGGGGAGATATTTTATTTTACTGCCTCCCAGGTGGGCTTCTCGAAGTCTCATAGCTTGTTTGCAAATGTGTTTTGGAGAAAATGAACAAAATATATACGATTTAGCTAATATAGAACCTAGGAACTGAAAGATATCCTCTAATTCAGTACAGATGGACATTTAGTTTTTTATTAGTTTTACAATGTTTTCTTGGATAATGGTGTGTATTATGTATACATTGTTTTGGTTTGTAAACTCTCTTACATCATTTTTGGACTAATGAACACATAAAAATTAATAGAGCAGGGTGTCTGATTGTTAAGGAATGCTTCATTCTGTAAGCCAAGTCAGAGACTTGTCTCTTGATGCAGAGAAATATGTTGTTCAAATACTATTGTAGGTAGTTTAAAGAGTCAGCACCTATGATACAGCACAGGAAAGCTTCTGAATTATTCATCATCACATATCAGGAGAAGCAAATAAATGAGAAGTCAGGAGGAAAGTGGAAGAATTCACGAGTAAGTCCTGGGGCTCCCACTCAATTTGTCTAGCAAGGGAAGATTGATGAGCAGCTTTCTAGATGGAAAAAAAAAAGGTACTGTAAACAAAGTACAATTAGGAGCACACGAGGACACATTTAAAAACCAAACAGAAGCGATGGGGATTTATGAGTATTTTATAAATCATTCTTTGAGAGGGTATGGGGCAACTATGGTTGACATGAGTGTGTGAGGTGCAGTAGAGTATGCTATGGGTAGAACTCTGACAAATTAGAGATAAGCTGTTTAAAACCAGGAATATAAAAGATGACAACTCCAGTAGGAAAGAAGAATCCAAGAGGAGAAGTGCGTTGGACTGATATGGACCCTGTGTCTCAGTCAGTGGTTCAGTTAGATAAAATGCACCCATGCCATGGTCAGGGGTAGGGTAGGGTGACAGTTGTTAGATATTCGTGTTTCTCTTTTTTAGCCAGGACTTTTTCTCAGCAGTCAGGCATCAGGATATATGAGAGCACAAGATAATATCAAGTGATTATTCCGTGTCTTATCAGATTTATGATTAAGGTCAAAAATGAGAGAGAGAAAGTTTACCAAGCATCGTACGGCCAATTTGCAGCCTACTAACTTTGCTGCCTCAGCATCCATTAATTCCAGCTATGTGCTTTCACCTAGTGTCTGACCTGGTCATCGATCTCTTGTCAGACAGTTTCCCAAAGGTCTCTAAGTGGTCACTCGTCTTGCACCATATCTTTTCTTGTGGTAAGAACTTTGCACTTTCCTGGAAGAATGCCATAGAAACCTTTAAAATGATCAGTTAAGACTTCAGTCACTTCAGCAAGTTGCTCTGATTGGCTTATGTAAGCGTATACATATATTCCTTCTCCTGCATTCTAGCTTGTTACCTTTTCCCCATCTCCCATACCTGTGTGAAGCGGTAGAGTTCTCTGAGTTGTGACCACCAAGCTCCAGTTTCTTTGAGCTTTTATAAGTAAATCTAGTGTTCTTGTGTCTCGCCTGACAGATCATCCACATTGCCCGTGAAATTCATTTTGAGTCGAAGTCAGTAGTTTGTGCGGACATCAGTTGAGGCCAGTCATCTTCCTCTAGGATTAATAAAAGACATTAGATCTTACAATCATGATGTACAGCAACATTCCTAGTTCCCAGTGAATGTAAGGGTTGAACCAAGAAAGAGAAGCCCTACCGTTTGTCATAGTGGATTACACATTTTGCTGTTAACCACAAGGCCAGGAGTTTGAATCTACCAGTTTCTTTGCTGGATAAAGATGAGGCTATCAGCCTGCATAAGGATTTAAAGTCTCAGAAACACAAAGGAAGAGATTGCAATCTGCCTTCTGTGGTCTTTATGAGTTAGAATGATTTTATGGCAGTCTTTGTTTGGTTTGTATTTTTTTTTTTAGCTTCTTAGAAAAAGTTTTTCTCTTTCTATAGCCAAAAAAGGAAATGAATGCCAAGAGAATGGGTTAAAAAACCCTGTAAAATGGGGACGTACCTATTACTTCTTGTGTTAGACAGCACTTGCTAGAGAAACAAAATGAAGGCACTTATAATTTTAGGTATAATGATAGGGAATATAACAGCTCATTAAGCCCACACAGCAGTTCAGAGGGCTCAGTTAAACTCACGTCCATGGAACAATTAATATACTGGAAGTCCTTCAACTCATGAGAGCCAGTGGGTCCAAGGTCAAAGAAGCAGACAGCTGAGTTAGGGAATGTAGGCAGCAAACAGCAGGGTGGTCACCAAGAGTCAGCAAGACAACAAGGTCCTATAGTCTTAAGGTAAAGCTATGTATACACCAGCGGCATGGACAAGCAACTCTTGAAGAAGCCTCAGGCTTTCATTGCACAATCCACGGGTTGGTAGTGTAGCTCATGAGATGAGGCAGAGAACTAGCACCCACAAGCAAGTCTCCTCACCAGAGAGCAAGAGAGAGAGAGAGAGAGAGAGAGAGAGAGAGAGAGAGAGAGAGAGAAAGACAGAGAGAGAGAGGATCACTGCACCATTTTTCTTTTTGCCCTCCAATCAATCGGCGACCTTATTAATCCCACGTGTTCCTATTGACCAGGTTGGCACAATGAGCTTACTTGTCATACTTCTGTTCCTTGGATGTCTGTTTTGAAACCAAAAAGAGAACTAGAGAAAAGAGAACTAGAGAGAGCTTGAGACTGAAGAAGTTGGTAGAGGTGAAATAGTAATCATTCTTACAATATTTCCTGGAAAGGAATATGAAAAATTCCCCAAGACCTTCTTGAAGGTTATTGAAAATACCCTTTGGAAAATGGGACTCTTGCAGCAAGAAGTCAAGGGGTTGACTCTCTCAGGAAAAACCATGCGGAGGATGGGAGAATGAGAACCAGAACGGAGTTGTCTACATTTAGGCAATATAAAGAGGCTTCTGCAACACTTGCGCATGTGTTTCTGTCTCTCAAAGGCTACTCAAGAGGCACGGTAGCTTGAGAAGTAGCAAGAGTTAGAGTAGGAAGAGCTGTACTGTCTCAAATCAATTAGGACGATGCATATTTCTTGTTTTGTTCCTTCTTATTAAATGAGAAGCTATTTTCTAGAAGAAGAATCAATATTCTAATGTTTCTAGAAGTTAGAGTAACTGCTTTCTGTAGAAGATACACCAGTCTGCAAACCACAGCTCTACCCTGGGCTGAACAAAGGGGAGAAGAATAATTTTGATCAAGAATGAAGTTTCATATACCTGAACTCAGCTCCTTTCTTAACTTAAAAGGATTTAAAAGGTTACAGAATTGAATTGCATGGACAGATGTTTTTCAGGAAGGCATTACCTTTTAGGAAAGAGGATGACACAGCACCAGGAGAAAGTCATTTTGGGGAAAAACATCTTGTGTTTATAATTAATGAGCTGAGAGACACGATGAACATCAAAATCATTTTCTAGGCCTAATGTAAAGTTAAATCGAAACTTTTAAAGAAGTGACATTGAGCGATGATTTACTGAGCTTGGACTCTGAGTGAATTGTGAGGGGGAGTTCTCTATTGGCTGCATTCTATGGCCTCGAGTATTAAAATAGCAAATACACTGTGGAAGAGGGAAATTGAGCTGAGGAGCTAGAGCCGTAGTTGAATGGTTCATCACATTTCCTATTTAAAATTGCAATTTTCAGTCAATTTACTGCCACAGAGAGAAACATTAGAGAAATGTTTAATGTTGCAAGCTTAACAGGAAACAAAATTCAATGTTTTCACATTAATAATAATTTTACTCTCTGTGATCAGCTTGGAGCAATTTATTGCTGGTCTTTCTCTCTTTCTATTTGCAGCAACTGCTGAGTCATAATATCATTACTAGAAACTGGATTCTTAATTAAAAGTACCAGAAAGTATCATGGCTTCAGGGCAGTATTTGATTCAGATAGAAGCTTTTGAATATGTATGTTTCAAGATGGATAAAGTACGGTTTTGCTTCTGGTGAAGGCTAGAAGTTGCTTTCAAAACCTTCTGGGAAGCCCAGTACAGAATCTTTATTCCTTGGTCAGTGAAGCCAGGTAAAGTCATCTCCTCCCTCTGAGTCTCTCTGCTAATTCCCTTCCAGTGGATTCAGCCTCAAGTATCAGAGGGGTTTTCATAGGGTTTTCAATGGCTGATGCTTCAGTTCTATCCTCTGAGAAGAATCTGGATGAATTTAAACTACTAGCTTTTGTATTAACAACTGAGGATGTGAATCATTCACACTACTCAATGATTCCCCAGCTTCTTGAAGTTGCAGAGCTTAAAAAGCAAACAAACAAGCAGACACACACCCTATTTTCCATAAAATCGTTGGCTTCTTCTCTGGGAGGAAGTGGTGGGAAGAGAAGGGAGTGTACAAAGGGGGCAAACAGCATGTGAGTGCTCAGGAAAAGTACAGCAGAAAGTCATAAATATGTAGACTAGAGCCAGACTCTCAAGCTCCTATATGGGGCACTATGGGGGACCCTTTGAATTGCAGTTGTTAAGGATAGCATCTAGGACCTTACACGTTTGTTTTCAGTCAAGCAGCCATCTAAGTGAGATGTCAATTAAGCCCACATTAATGAAGCACAGCAGTCTTTGTGATCCAAGAGTTATCCATAATACAACCCAAATCAAAGGAGAGGATGATAGCTGAGCTAAAAGAATGAAACTGTGGTTTGCAGAAGGCTATGGAAAAACATGGAAACCCAAAATGCATTTGCAGGATCTTTGCATAGACTCAGCCTCTGTTGACTTCCCTCTGATCCTAACTGAAGGATGAGAATAGACTTGTTATCTGACAGTGATTGTTGTAGAGGCAGTTCCAGCAGATGAAGAGGAAACATTGTTTGAATGGTTAAAATTTCATCAATTGAACTCCCTTTGACACATTTTGAGTTTTCTCTAGTGCTCAATATCTTCTCATTTCTTTCAAATTTGGCTTTTTCTCTTTTGTTTTGTTGTTAGTAGCATTCTTGATGCTTTGTCAAGTATTTTGTATGTTTTTTCATATATGAAAGGATGGATGAATCTATAGAGACAACCAATTGATTAAGCCTTCCTGGGGGGAGGGGTATGGCAAGGGAGGTGGGGTGTCATGGGGAGTTAATAACTAGGAGCACAGGAAGAAAGTGAAATGCTGTAAAACTGATAGTGATAATGATATTGCAACTTCTTGGTATGACTGAACAATTAAACTCTATGTCTGAATTATGTCCTTGTAAAATGGTTTTAAAATTAAAACTGTCATCATGTATTGCGGAGTCCCGGTGGCATAGTCAGGCAAGTTTGAACTGAGAATGAGTTATGTCACTGATCCAAACCCATCGATGACTCTACTGGAGAAAGATCAGTCTCTGTGCTCCAGTTAAGATGAGCGCTCACTGAAACCCCTGTACAGAGGCAAAGAGCCCGAAAGACTCAATGGCAGTTGCTTTGGGTCACGGTGTTAACAGGCAGAACTGCTCTCATGCACCTACTGTGTGAGTTTGTACCCTCTTGCATTTGTACCCTCGCACACACACACACACACACACTCTTACACACATAGACACACAGACAGGCAAATATAAGGGTAATCAATTGCTGTCATGCTGCTTCCAAGAGGGTTTCTAAGCCTTCAATATTCACAGATGCCAAAGGCATCATCCTGTTCTAAGCAGGTTGTGGGTTTGAACTCATGATTTCTTAGCTTGCAGCTGAGTACTAAACCTGTGCACCACTAAGGTTTCCTCGCATACAGGTGATCCATAGCCAGATATGACTGTCATTAAGTCAATTCTGGATCAGTGATTCTGTACCTCCTTTATATTTGTTCTGATATGAAATGAGCTTTGTAATAAGGAAAACGATCAAAATTATCAATCCAAAGAACAAACAGAAAGACAACAGAACTAGAATTATATTCGTTTCCTGGACTTGTTATGTTGTCTGATGATTCTTTCGTTTCAGGTTCGTCGTTTTCCAGAGATTTCATTTATTCTCAATGCTACCCATAGTTTATGATGCATATATTCCAATGCCTTTGCTTAGTCAACCCAACACAAGTAAACATGTTTGCACATCTGTACTTTGAGTCAAATCCTCCTGACATCAGCAATGCAATTCTACTTTCTGCATCCTCTTTTCAATGGTGTTTGAGTTTCTATGCAGTAACCTGTCAATATTCTGCTGCAATTATTAACAGATGATCTTCAGGGAAAAAAAACTTTACTTGCACAAGATAGTTTTTCATAATTTCCATCTTCTGTTAGGTCATCTTTCTTCAGAATGGCTATCTGTAGGGATCTCTTTCAATCAATTGGCCATGAACCAGTCTTCCTGATTTTTTTTTTTTTGCACTGGCAAGTGGTTCTAGTGCTTCATGATAATGTGTTGTCATGGCCACAGAACTCACAGACAATGCTCACAATTAGAAGGTTTTTTAGAGAATTTATAGGTCACTGTGTGTCAGTATGATTAAGCAGTAAGGATACAGTGATTGGTCCACCATATCACCTCTCATCCTCACCACCATCATCTCTTGTCCTTGACTTTTGCTTCTGTGGGGGCAGGAAGTCAGTTTATCACTCCATCTCACAGGATTAGAATGCCCCATATTTTCCCTGCTCTTCATGAATATAGATATCCAATAATCCCCTTTCTTTTCTTCGCTAGTGCTTCCAGTAAAATATTGAATAAGATTGGCTAATGAAGATGTTCTAATATGGTTTCTATTCTCAAGAGGAATGCTCACAAAATAATATTCGCTGTTGGATTTGTATCTTTGTGTTGAGGTATTTCTCTTCTATTCCTGTTTTGTAAAAGTTCTTAGCAAGAAATGGGTTTGGATTATATCAAATAACTTTTCTACATCAGTTGATTTGATCATATGAGTGTTTTCATTTTATATTTATAGCTAATTATCTGGATTGATTTTTCTATTGTGGACAATGTTTATATACTTCTTATGAATGCCCGATTTTTCTGAACTTTTTTCTTCCCAGCCATTTTTACTTTTTTTGTGAATATAGATAATATAATAATAATTGCTAAATCAAACTTTGTAGCTTATTTCCCCACATAGTCATTGTTTAGGAACTGAATGAAGGATTTTATAACATGTAGATTTACTGATGAGTACATGATAGCCTTATATGTCTACAGTAATTGTTAAAAAAAATGGAAAAATAACCCAAGTGACCAGGACATGAATCTTAGATTTTTCCATCATTTGACATTTGACCTCCCACCTATGAATTTCTAGTACTGGTTGTACTTCGAAGACCAGTTTCTAGATCTTAAACGAGACAGACAAGGAAAGGTGAGTATTACTCATGCTTTGACCTTCTTTTAAGGCTATGAAAGTTTTTATTTACTGATGAGAACAGTAATCTTTTGTAATAAGTGTCCTTTGTTTAAATATCTCTTTTTCTGTTAAAAGAGAGGCATTGAACTTTAGTTGTAAATTAGCCAAATTATACCTGCGATAATTGCACTTGTAATGGAAAACTTAGTATCACTTACATGTGAATAAAAAACAATTCCATTCATATCTCAGATGATATTAGAAGGTAGAAGTCTAAATGCAAAGACACAAGTGGTATAGGTAATTAGATGATACATCATATGAGTTAAGCTGTCAAAAAACGAAAAGGTGACATGGCTCCATCACTGAATTGTGATACCAATGTGGTACAAACACAGTGCCTGGAATCTGACGAGCCTGGGTGTCTGGAAAACATAAAATCTATGAGCTTAGCAGTCTCCATTGTAAAACAACCCATGAGGAAGATGAAACTCTTTGTTCATATCAAGATGTACAAAGCTTTAGGTCACTATGTGGGGGAAATGACTAGATTCTGGTGCTTGAGTTCATTATAGAACAACAGGATTCAGGTTTCCTAAGCTCTCTTTCTATTCTGAATCAGTGGGTTCAGAATTTCTGGCAATATCCTATCCCTATCGACCTTGGTTTCTGACTATTTGCTTTTTCACAATTGCCTCATCATGCCAGGTTTATACAATATCTCACATTCCTTTGCAATTGTGTTCCCCCATGGGCCTGATTTGCTACTTTTCAGTTTAGGAAAGCACAGCATTCAAATAAAAGAATGCCAGTATGGGGATTTCTAAGCTGTCCCTAGGACTCATCTTAATGAAGTGCTATCAGTAGGTAATGCAATGTTTGCAGTTGCCTCTCTTTCTTGTGCTATTTATATTTTCCAGGAAGCTAGGTTTGTCAGCCTACAGTACCAATTGACTTTACTCTGGGGTCTCTTGTTTTTATTCTGTAGATTAGTTTGGAACTATCATAGTCCCTTTGCCTCCTCCAAGGTTTGTCAAATTCCTTACATTTTAAATCATAGGTTCCTAATGAGATAAGGGATCTTAAAAGTGTTTATATGTCATACATATCTGAATCATTATTTTAGAAGCTTTGAGTTACTTGTTATTTTGCAAAGATTGCTACACATTCCAACTTTATCTCCCCCTAAAGATCTCTCTGGCTTCTTTTTTAAAATTCAAATATCTTTATTTATGAAGCTTATTGGAGATATTTTTATTTGCATTCCTCCAAATAATGTTGATCTAGAGGTTGTAGCACAGGTTTAGACACATGAATCTTAAAATACTGAATTTCCTACATTTAAATTCAAAAACCCCAGAAGCCAACAGCCCATCAATGACTTATGTGAGAGATCATTATGTTGCTTAGAATTCTACAAAAATCTCAATTTTCCTATTAATTTAAATTAACTGATATAACCCAGACAGCTGGTCATACGCTTACTATAAAGTGTCTGTTTTAGTTATCTAGTGTCATATAAAAGAAACACCACAAATGGATTCTTTGAATAAAAAGCAATTTATTAATTCACATGTTAGAAATTTAGAAATCAAATTCAGTGTGTTAGTTCAAAGAGAAGGTTTCCTTCCTCTGTGGGGTCTGGAGGAAAGTTGTGCATCCTTTCAACAGGTGATTCTCATGTTCCTTGGAGATCTTCATGTGTTTCGGCCTCAGACATTCCATGTGTCTAAGAGGCTTTCATGCAGTGTCTTTGAGGCAGAACTGATCTGCTCCTGGCTTTTCTTTCTCTCTGGTGCAGGAGATGTTTCTTCCCCTTTAACCCCTTGCAATATACAAAGGAACCCTGGTCATAAGTTGGGGCAACTCCATACTCACTGGAAGAGGGCTGTGGCATAAATCAGTTTAGAAAGCTCCTCAAATAATTTCAGCTTGGTAGTTAGTTTGCATGTACCCAAATTTCCTCTCAGTTTAAGTTCATGGACTGTCTAAATATACAAATGCTAAGCGGAAGTACTTTCTTGAACATATGTAGACTCACAACTTTAGCTACATTATGGGTGTTGTGACACAGAAAATATGCTCCAAGAATGAAATATAAATCTCCGTTGACTTGGCCTTTTGTCCCTTATAAGCTATGAGGTGTAGAACAAGCCATCTCACTGCTCTGGTTCCAGTTTCCTTATTTGAAAGGTTGGATATCTGGACTAAGTGCATTTATATTTTTTCCCAACTTCACTATTTCCTAAATATTGATTATTTTCAAGCTCCAGTGACATGATGCTGGTATTTTTTGCTCTTACCCAATCATTCATTTATACGATAAATAAAACACCTAATATTTTCAAGGACTGTGATATGCTCTAGGAAAATGACTGTTAATAAAATATATGTTTTATTGATGATACTAAGCTATTCAACTATGTGTAATTTAATAAACTATGGATATCCTTGAGAAGAATGAGAATGCCAAGACTCTTCATTGTGCTTATGCTGAGTTGAACCTGGACCAAGAGGTAGTTATGGGCATAGAACCAAGGAATACTCTATGCATTATAATCCAGAAAAATGTGTGTCAGTGTTGTATCCTTGCACCATACTTATTCAGGCTGTATACTGAGTAAATAACCAGAGAAAGTGTATTACATGAAGAAGAATATGGCTGCTTTATGCAAACGGCACAACCTTGCATGCTGAAAGTGAGGAGGACTTGAGGCATTTGTGGAGAACAGGGATGACAGCCTTCAGTTTTGATTACAACTGAATGTAAAGAAAACAAAACTCCTCAGAAGTCAACCAGTAGGCAACATCATGGTAGCCAGAAAAGAGATTGGAATAGTTCAGAATTTCATCTTGTTTGGATCCGCAATCAATGCTTATGGAAGCAGAAGTCAAGGAATCACAGTAAGCATTGTAGTAGGTAAACCTGCTGCATAGAACCTCATTAAAATGTTGAAAATGTGGATGCTACTTGGAGGGCTCAGATGTGCTTGACCCACGCCTTGATATCTTCAATAGCGTCTATATTATGTGGAAGCTGTCCAAAGAGCAAGGAAGACCAAAGGAGGATTGACATATTTTCATTCTGGTGCTGACAAATAACATGGAAAGTACCGTGGCCTGCCCAAAGAACAAGTCTGTCTTGAAAGGAATATGACCATACTAGAATTCCCCCCACAGGTGATGAGGGTGGCACGTGGTCCCATGCACTCTGGACTTCTTGTTGGAAGAGACAAGTCCATGGAGAAGGACATTATGCTGATACACATAGTGAGGATTAGGGGAAAATGAAGATGCTCAATGGTTTGACGCAGTGCCTGCTATGAGGGGCTCGAACATAAGAACAATTATGTTGGGCTGGGCCAGGACTGAGCAGAGTTTTCTTCAGTTGGACAGAACCAGCTGGATGGCTCCTAGGAACAACAGAGTTCCATTTCTAATTTGTCTTCCTGTGAAGCTTGCTTTGTGCCTGTTCAGCATCCTCTTAACGCACTGGCCTCCACTGAAGATGGAGTCACTGTTGCACATGACGTGCACCATCTGTTACTCAAAACCAAATTTCCACACAGAAGAGGAAGGACTATTTTACCACTAAATGACTACTGTCCCCCACCTTAAATCTATTCTTTAAAAACTCATTACCATCAAATCACTTCTGAGTTATCCCGGCATATAGTAAAATTAAAAAGAAATTATTTATATCTATATGTGTATATAGATATATATATTTGAGATCCACACTTGGTCCTACAATTTAGTTATTTCAGCTTTGTTTTTTGAAAATATTTTTAAAGTATTTCCCATTTCCTTAAAAATATACTCATTTGGGTTAATAAAATACCACTGCATTTTTGTTGGTACTGATTTATGAAGAGCGATAATTAATTTATGAGGAATGATACCTTTATGATATTTAATTCCATTTTAGTTACATCAGTTCATTTATTCGAATTATATTTTATAAATTATAATTGTAATGTGCACTTCTGATTATTTAGATCATGCACGCTTATTAGGTTTATTTCTGCATATTTTCTCTTTGCCACTTTCTCTTCGGTAGTGGAACATACAAATGCCTTTGTGACAGCTAGACCGACAAAATATTTTATGAATATTTTAATTAAAGAATACTGCTTCATTCCAGAAAAAAATGAATATTTTGAAAATATTGGGTTAATTGAATCGGTTCCAATCCATCTATTTATAATACATGTTCTACCTGTTGGAGAATCTGTTTCTGAGTCATTCATGTATTCTGTGCCCAAAACATCATTTGTTGACAATATGAATATGTGAGCAAATAAAGTTGCAGAAAACTGGCTATGTTCTTTTATTTTTAGCTGCTACCAAGTTTGTTTCCCCTTCTAGCAACCAAAAGGAATCATCTCCCAGTAGAGTGATCATCACAATTGTTGTTGTGTTTGAGCTCATTATGTCAACCACTGGCTCAATCTATCTCATCAAGGATCTCTGTAGTCTGTATGACCCTCTGCTTTGCCAAGCACGATGACCTTGTCCAGGGACTCGGCCATCCTGTTAGCCTGTCCAAAGTGTGTGAGCACCATTCTTGCCACCTCACTTCTGAAGAACATTTTGGCTATCCTTCCTCTAGGACAGATTTGATTGTTTTATCCTGGAAGTCTATAGAATTTCCAATATTCTTTGTAAACCTCATACTTCAAATGCATCGATTCTCCTTTGGCCCTTCAAATCTAATCTTTAAGACCCCCTTAACAATGCAATGTAAAATAGGAGGCATAACAACAACAAAAAGAATGGCCCCCAAAGAGAAATATGTTCTCTCATGAGTTAGAAATTTGAAATCATGCTCGCACGGTAGCTTACTCATCTCTAAACATTCTGTGCAGTATATCCTTTACTGCTTACAGTGTCTTTACCTCCCTCCCCCCACTCTGGAAGTCCCTGTTTTGTGCTACCATAATTTGAATTTCGTTCTTTGTCTTCAAATGATTGACTCTCCTCCTTTTCTGACTGGATTTTCTTTTCTGGTATGGACACATAACATATTAGATTAGGGACCACCTTACTGTAATTTCATCTCATACTAATTATTTACTTCTGCAATGATACTGGTTCCAAATAATATTCATTCTTAGGTATTAGGGATGAAGTCAAAGATAAACCATTTTGAGGAACACAATTAAATCTATTTCAGTGGTCTATTCACTTTCAGAAGTGAATACCTCAGCTGATACAGAAGGATACCTCAGCTGATTTTCATCAAAAAACCTCTATTAATGTTAGGAAAATCACTACGTGTGAGAAAAACAACAACAGCAGCAACAAGTAAAACCTTCTAAATTTCAAACTCCTGTCAACTACAGCTGATAGCCACCCTATAGGACAGGGTAGAATTGTCCTCGTGGGTTTCTGAGACTGTAACTTTCTATTGGAATAGAGAGTCTCATCTTTTGCCCATGGACAGCTGGTGCATTCAAACTGGATACCACCAATGCGCTACTAAATTAAAATCTTTTTAAATGGTTAAATAATAACAATAATGATGGTTCTTAATCATGGGGGACTTGATAAGTGCTGTGGGCTTCACATACCTTAAAACTTCAATAGTTTGGGGACCCCATTTAGACTGTTGCTTAATGAATATATTTTAAAGTTTTAACAGAGAATGAAAACTTTGACTTCCTCTGCACACCATCACTAGAGGCCAACTCAATCTCTTTCTCTCTTTCTCTTACACACACACACAAATATATATACACACATGATCTCAACAAAACTATGGTTATTCTTCTAAATTCAGAAGAATATAATAAATTTAGTTGTTATTTTTTTCAAAACTGAAATAAGTTTTAATTCTCAGCTTTATGTATCTACCAGAATATTCTAATATATTTTTTGTGGTATCACTCCCCTGGAGGAGTAGGAAGCCCAGTCTTGCTCCAGGAGAGCAGCTGCCTAATATATTAAGGATCATTCTTCAAAACAATATATCCATTTCTTCCCAACTACTATGACATCAAGGCCTTTCAAAAAAGTATGAGAGTAACTTGTACCAATGTTTCAGTAAGTCACAACAAATATTGTCTACTTCAAGAAAAATAGTACCTTTCATTCACTTGACCACACAATATTGTACTCTTATAGAAATTATTATAAAATTATATAATTATTCATCATGCAATATTGAATTTATTATTAAATATTTCCTTCTCAAGCTTCTCAACTCAGCTATTTCAGAAAAATAATTTTGAAACTAAGTATAACTAATATTTTTGTTGCTATCACAGAACCGATCACGAGATAGTATGATCATTTGCTGATCATAAGATGTTGTAATTACTACAGTCTATAACACCGGGGACCCAGATGTATGTATTTCAATTTTTCTTTTCAGGATCCAGCAAATAAATATTTTATCATATGATAACATCATTATTATTCTGTAAAAATGTACAAGAAGATTTTTAATGTTTTACATGATATTTTCCTTTGTGGTTATTACATTGTCATCTAGCCTGTAATGTTCATCATAGCCTTAGGTACACCTGGACAACCACCTCCCAGTCCTAAGTCCTCCTCACAACTCTTCTAATTCTTGAACCCATTGCGATAGTAGAACCTTCCTCCTTTTCACTGCCCCACTACTTTAGTAAGCATGACATCCTTCTCCAGTCTATTGGACTGGCCTCTCCTGTCCAATGTACCTGAGGTGAAGTCTCACCATCCTTACCTCTAAGGAACATTCTGGTTAGGTTTCTTTCAAGAAAAATCAGTTCTTTTTCCAACCCATAGTACTATAAATGTTCTTCACTAAAGACATAGTTCTAATGCAGTGATTTTTCTTTTGTCCTCTTAGTTCAATGTCCATTTTTCACAGGCTTATGAGGCAATTGAAAATACGATAGCTTAGGTCAGGTGTAATGTATCCCATCAAAGTAAGATTCTTGCTTTTTATAAGAAGTCTTGTGTAGCAGATAAGCCCAATGAAATGTGTCTATTGATCTCTTGACTGCTTCCATAAATATTAATTGAGTCCAAGCAAGATGGATCTGCAGACCTTTCCATTTAAAGCTATAATAAATATATATTACCATGTCAACTGGGAGAGGGACTAAACATATCATCTTGGCTTTCTGTTATTGGAATTTACGAATTACATGACTTCTAAATGTTTTGCTTTATTTTTAAAAAATTAAATGTATTTATTTGTGACTGCATTCCCAATGTTCATTATTCCCTTCTTTCTAACATAAAATTCAAGTGGAATATTAAAACAAAACAAACAACAAAGCATTTTCTTACAGAATTCTTTGCAGATGAGGTAATGAGCTCATGGTGACTGTGATGGTTAGGTTTTATGCCAACTTGGTGCATCTGTGAGAAGGTCTGGGTGGAGTTTCCTTGAAGAAGTGGTCTATTTATAAGAGAAGCTGTGGAGAACTGGTCTCTCTCTCTCTCTCTCTCTTTCTCTCTCTCTCCCTCCCTCTTTCCCTCTCCTCTCCTCTGCTCTCTCTCTCCCTTCTCCCTCCCTCTTCCTCTGCTTCTCCTTCTCCCCCTCCCCCTCCTTCTCCTCCTCCTTTCTCTTCCTTGAGTCCTTCATCTAGCTTCTGGGGCTTATGTGCTCTGTTGATCTTGGGAATTCTTGGTTCCCAGTCATGTTCTTTCCAACCCCCTGTCCATGCAACTCTTCACCCAATAGTCAATGGTCACCAAGATTCCCACTTCAAAGTTTTGGTTCATTCTTGGAGTCTGTTTATTGAGTGAGTCTGGGGACTTCCAATGAGCATTGAACCCTTGGGTTGGATGAAGCTAGGCTACTTCCTTGATAGGAATTTCCTTCATGATATAAAATTCTTTAGACATAT
This sequence comes from Nesogale talazaci, assembly GCA_004026705.1. Taxonomy (NCBI): domain Eukaryota; kingdom Metazoa; phylum Chordata; class Mammalia; order Afrosoricida; family Tenrecidae; genus Nesogale; species Nesogale talazaci. The sequence goes on from PVJH01010493.1 coordinate 63,986, forward strand.
ATGAGTGTCACTTGATTTGTTTCTCTAGAAAAAACAGCCTAACACAATTGGAAACTAGGAGAGTATGGTTCTAGAGCGGTGGTTCTCAACCTTCCTAATACTGCAACCCTGTAATACACTTCCTCATATTGTGGTGACCCCCAAATATAAAATTATTTGCATTGCTATTTCATAAATATAATTTTGCTACTCTCATGACTTGTAAGATCCCTGTGAAAGGGTCATTTGATCCCAAAGGGGTCACTCACACAGGTTGAGAACTCTGCTGTTCCAGACATCTTTAATGGTAAAAATGCCAGACCTGTACCTAATGGCAGTCTGGTCAGATTTAATTTCCTTAGCCTTTGAGTCGCCAGAGGAGATGAGTTATGATCAGGCAGTATACCCACTTGGCATTGGGAGCTAGATCTCATTAGAGCTCCAGACACAAGGAAGCATGATGGGACTGTGTGAGGAAAAACACAGAAAGGACATGGGAAATTAAAAGTTTGATTTTTGAATAGTTAACTTGCTACTGTAGGGTGGAACAGCCACTTTTGAAATTCTCTGGGGATGCCTGGCTGTTTAGATAAGGTAGCTACTTATTGGCCAAACGTGCTAGAGATGCATTGACACAGGCCCAAGGCCTGTTGAATGTAATCAACCAGAGAGAGAAAATTGAGTGTCAGATTTTTAAAAGGACCACATTTAGAATTATTTGTTTAGCTAGCTGTACTAGAATTATAGAGAATTCCCCAACCGAGTTTATATATATAATTTATTTATTTTTTATATAATCTATATGGATATATAAACTTGGTTGGGAAAATCAAATATATATGTATATATAAGGATAGAAATGGATATTGGCAATTATGATTCCAGTATTTATAAGCCTACATTTCACCTATACTGACTGGTTTTTGCAAAGAGGAGAGTTGAAAATTCTCCTGACGAAAAATGCTTTTGTCTGGAGCCCTGTAGAGAGTACTAAATGGAATCTTACCCAGAACCTGGCGTGTCAGTGGATTTGAATGTGAAAATGCTTGCAGCCCCATCCAGAACTTACAGGAAGGACTGCAGGAAGAACACATGATGACTATCCATGTTTCTCTTGTTGCTCTTGTGTTGTCCCTTTCTGCAGTAACTCATTTTTATGTCTTAATCACCTATGAGCACGCTGAGGGCAGAAGCCCTATATTTTTGAGTCATCTATTTTGAATTCCCTCTCCAGTATATAACCTGTAGAGGAGGGTGCTCATTAAATGGCTGTTGGATGAAAAAATACATGAATGAAGATAAATATCAAGACACAGTGATCATCTGTAAGAGAACTGGAGGGCCCTGAAAACATTAAGGGAGAAGAGACAAATGCATCTTTGATGTGACATCCCATTACTTACAGATCGGACACTAACCACCGCCATTTCTCAGTGCTACAGTCTTGGGGACTTGAAATTGGTCACTGTTCAGCGTGGGGTCACTGAAAAGGGAAGAACACCACTGTGAGCAACCACAGGATGTAAGTAGGGATATCCTTTTTGACCTTTTCTTTTAAAAATTGCTGATAACCAAAGAGACTTGCTCAGAAAGCAGTATGACATGACAGTTTACATCTGAAATGCACTATGACAGTTAAACTTGCTAGGTTTCCAGGTTGCACTCTCTAAAATGAGGATTATGTTTACCCAATAGGATTGTTCCACCACTTTGTCCATTTTTTTTGGCACTCTGGTGGCCTGCCTGTTGCTATGGTGCTAGAAGCTCTGTCACCCATCCATCAAAGAACAGCAGGGTCATGCAGGGTGGACAAATTTCAGTGGATTTTCCAGAATAAGAACCAATTACAAGGGAACAATAGGCTGTCCATTCTACTGTATTATCCACCGAAGGCCTCATACAGAGCAAGGGAACATTGTCAGGTATTATACCAGAAGAGGAGCCTCTCAGATTGGAAGGCCATAAAAATATGACTGAGGTTAGAGCAACCTTCTCAAAAGAGAATTGACTACAATAACACAGATGGAATAAAGCCTTCAAGAGCTTCATTTGCTGATGGGGCATGATTCAAAATGGAAAAAAATACCTGCACATATCCATTAATAATCAAAATGTGGAGTGTACAAGTTATGAAAGTAAGATAATTAGAATTCTTAGAAAACAGAATTGAATAAATAGACATAGATACCCTGGGCATTAGTGAGCTTAAATGGATGGGTATTTCCTATTTTAATCTGACAACCATGTAGTTTACTATACTTGCACTGACATTCATTGTCAATGAAAACATGTCTAAATCTATCTTGAAGTGCAGTGTCATCTATGATAGGATACTATCTATACACCTCCAAGGAAGTCCTGTTAATAGAACTAGTATTCACATTTACACACCAACCATTAAAGATAGTAATGGATAAGTAGAGGAAATTTACCAACTTCTTCATTCTGAAATTGATCAAACTTGAAGTCAGGATGGATTGATTATTATTGTTCATTGGAAATCACAAGTTAGAAACAAAGGGGGAAGATCAGCAGTTGAAAACTATATTGTTCTGACAAGTTGATGGAGCACTGGAAAGACTCACTCATCTATACCAAACCATTTGTGAGACAGCTACCTGGCCTACTAACTGCACGCTTTATGTCTTCAGTCACATTGATGCAAATAAGATTTTGATGGAAATAATTCAAAAGAATGCAAAGAAGTTTATTGAAAGGTAGCTTCCAGAAACTCAAGCTGCATTCAAGAGTGGATATAGAACAAAAGATAGGATGTTTGGTGTCAAATGGAGCTTGGTTGAAAGAGAATCCCAGAAAGATGTCTATTTGTGTGTTATTTACTGTGCAAACCATTTGACTGTGTGAGTCATGAAAAACTATGATGATATTATTTGTAATTTCCAGAATAATTCATTGTGGTCCAGCGGAACCTGTACATGGGTCAAGAGGAAACCCCTTTGAGTCATTGTGTGGGTTGAGAAAACTGTGCTTGAAAAGCAAAAAAGTTGTACATCCAGGTTGTATCCTTTCACTCTACCTCTTCAATGTGCCAATGACACAGCCTTGCTTGGGGAAAGCAAAGAGGACTTGGAGTCTCTCACTGGTTATGATAAAGGATTGCAGCCTTCGGTGTGGACTGCAACTCAATGTGAAGCAAATGAAAATCCTTACAACTCAATCAGTAAGTATCATCATGCTCAACAGAGAAACATTTAAATTGACCAGAGTTTCATCTTGCTTAGGTCCCCAACCAATGCTGATGGAAGCAGCTGCCAAGATAACAACCAATATACTTGACTCTGCATATCTGCTGCACAGCACCTCTTCAATTTTTTTTAGTAAGTCATTTCACTGGGGGCTCATACAACAGTTAACACCATCCAAACATATATTGTGTCAAGCACTTTTGTACACCTGCTGCTATCATCATTCTCAAAACATTTGCTTGCCACTTGAGGCCTTGACATCAGCTCTTCATCTTTTCCCCTCCCTCCCTGATTTCCCCTCCCTCATGAACCCTGGATAACTGTAAATTATTCTTGTAAATTATTCTTATTTTGTCATATTTTTAATTTTTGAAGAACAAGGATGTAATTTTGGGAATTAAAGTTCAGCGACTCAAACCGTGGGACTCTCATATGCATGTGAAAGATGGACAAAAGATAAGGCAAAGCATAGAAGAATTAATGCATTTGAATTATAGTACTATGGAAAAAGATTGAAGGTACTATGGCTCTCCAGAAGGAAAAACAAACAAACAAATCTGTCCTGAAAGAAGGACAAACAAAATGCTTGTTAGAGGGAAGGATGGTGAAACTTTGTCTAAAGTTATCAGGAGAGAGCTGTCCCTATGGAATTGTTTGTATCATCCTTGGCATGATACAAAGTCAGGAACGAGAGGAAAGCTCTCAATAATATAAATGACACAGCGGCTGCAACGATGGCCTGAGACATGACAGTTGTCAGGATGATGCAGGACAAGACAGCATTTCCGTCAGTTGTCCCTAAGGTCACTGTGCGTCTGAACTGACTCATTCACGTCTCATGACAACAACAGTACAGGTGTAAAGTCGGGAAGAGGAGATGTGCTGAAAGCACATGTCCACTTCACAACAGCCACTCAGTCAAAGGAAATTGATGATTTGTAGCAGCCTACTAACCCCAAATCTCTAATGGTGCACTGGGTAAGACCTTTGCTGCCGAAGAGAAAATAAGCAGCTCAAACCTGTCCAATGACTTGATGGGCATGAAAAAAGAAGTCCTGGTAACCCATCTTGGTAGAAAACCCAGCTGAAGAAAACCCCCGATGGGGTCATTCTGCCTGTCACCTTAAATTGACCTGAGGGAGAATCCATTCAAATAGCTCCCAACAGAGATCTTAAAGGTTGGAGGGTCACACCCACATAGCAGCACTGCAGAAGCAAAGCTTGGTGACTTGCTTCTGTAAACATTGCAGCCAAGCCAGTGCTCTCAAGCCTAGTTAGACTAGCACATGGGATCATCATGGATGGTACGTGATTCCATAGCAATCAGTTTTCTTTTTTTTTTTGGTTTATGATTATATTTTATCATGCAGATGTTACAGGAAGCATATTTTGATTAGTTTTGGAGTGTTCTTAGGATGTGTACTCAGGAGGGATTGAGGCTAAAGTTCTTGTAAGAAAAAATCATTTTTTTTCTGGAACGATTCCTTCTGTTCATCTAAATGATGGCCAGTGAGCAGGCCATAACCGATGCCTCCTCCTCTGAACCTTGCTCACAAAAGGAAATAAGGGAAAAAGCCCTCATGCTTTACAAACCTCTTCCTTGGCAATGCCCCTTTCGCTTTCCTCCTGTGCTATTTTAAGCCACAGTGAATCAAATTATTTCAGCAAGAATAGGCTTTCACACTGACATTTCAAAAAGATTGATGTTCATATTAATTATGGACCAACTCTGCCTCTCTCCACCGGCAGCTCTATTTTTTTCCCCTCCTTCCTGCCATAAACATCTTTATTCATTTTCAAGTTACCTCCTCATTGGGTTTCTTATTCTAGAAGTTTTCCAGAGGTGGAGGGCACATTTTGGAAGCTGGAATAATGACTGTTTAAGGTTTTTGACTTCCTTTTTAAAAATTCAGATATAATGATAGAACCCTTTCCCTTTTCTGCTAGCATGTCATCTTCTACTTAATTCCCACCAAAGGTTAGGTAAATCTGTTTGCAAATATAACATCATTTGTCTGTGCATCCATTGAGAAATAAATATACCTTCCCCAGTTCCTTTATAGTAAAGGGGGGACAATAGTTCCTGTGGGATCAGCAGTGAAAATATCTCTGCACCTTTGGTCTTACTCTTCCTTTATTCCTCCTCTGTCCTGTGAAAATACAGTACAAGCAGCCGCCCTTATTCCTCTCGCCGGACCATCAGCAATCGCCCTCGTCCATCTTTCTCCTGCATCCAGAGAGACCAGGGCAAATATTAGGAAATGTCTCAACTCCTGCCTCCCATGATCATTTATTTTCTGACTGCAGAAGAAAGACGTTCTTGCTCCAGGGTTAAAGTGAACACTTGTAGTTGTGATGTGAGTTTCTATCTGCCGGACCCCCCCTCCCCCATTGCATGCACATATACTTGGACACTCTTTAGACGCTAACTGTGTTGCAACTTCCATCTCTCCCTTTTGTCTGGGTTTCTTCCGATTTCTTTTACTACCTTCAAAAGTCTTTCAAATTAAAGCATAAAGAAATAAAACCTACTTGTGTGCTTCTCTCATCTCTCACTTTTACTGTTCTCTTCACGGCTTACTTTAAAAATTCAGAGCTGACTCATGGCTTTTTCTCCCCCTTACTCATGAAACAATTGAAACCCATCTCTACTGTGTCATAACCCTAGGGCACCATTGTCCTTGTTTAAAGTCATAGAGATGTTATTTCTAGTCATGCATGGATTTTTAAAACTTCATTTCATGGCATAGACTTCTGTAGGCCGGTTCTTCATCTTTAAACATTCAGCTTAGTCACCGCATGCACTCACACAACAATGTTCTTTCTTTAGCCCGAGACCATGTGTTTTTGCTTTTCTCCCAGGGCTATCTATGTCTCTCTGCTGCAAACCTTCTACTGTTTGCCCCTACAAAACACACATGCTTCATTTCTTCACCAGTTAATTTCTTTTCAGCATTTAGGTTTTCATTTAGATGATAGTCCCTGAGGCTTAGAAAAAGTGTAAGTGGTCTTCCAATGCTGATCATACTCCCACGACAGCTATTCTCTCAAGTTTAATTGTAGATTTACATTGTTTTGTGAAATCTTATCTCTCCTAATTCATAGTGATCCAATCAGTCAGACTGTCCAACAGTGTTTGCCAGGCTGTAAATACTTGCAGGAGCAGGGCCACAGAGTCATTTCTTTTGGTGAGTGGTTGGTGAACTCAAATCAAGGACCTCGATTTACTAAATAGAGAAATTCTTGAGGAAAGGGATTTCTTATTCCTGGAGACTACTTTAGTGCTTGAGATAAAGGTGTTATTTTCAGGTGTTTTTTGAATCGGGTTCAACTTCTAGCAATCTTACGCAAAACAGAATGAAAAACACCGCTTAACCTTGTGCCACCCTGAAAATTGTTAGTCATTGTTGCAGCTGCTGTATTAATCCATCTCACCAGGAGTCTGCCTTCCTCTTGTTTGTTGATACTCTACTTCACCAAGCATAATATTTCCATAAAGGTACTGATTTCTCCTAACAATGATCCAAAGTACACAAATTACAACCTCACCATTCTTACTTCAAAGAGACACTCTGGCTTCTTCAAACATAGTTTAATTCATTTTTTCGGACAACCTGTGAAATATTTAACTTTCTTCATCAACATTGTAATTAATAGGCATAGATTCTTCCCCAGTCCTTCTTATTCATTGTTCAGCTTGCACACAGACCCAAGGTGGTTGAAAATACAATGTCTGGGACTTGGAGCATCTTACTCCTCAAGGTATTAATCCTTGCATCATGACACTTAAAAAATATTTCCTGCAATAGATTTGCTCTAAGACAATGTGTCCTTTAGTTTCTTGGCTGCTATAGTCATTGATAATGGATGTAAGCAAAGTGAAAATCTGGAGTTTCAATGTTTCTCCACTTATCACGATGATTTTTGTGAGAATTTCCTTTGTGAGGATTTTTGTTTTTATTATCTTGAGGTTCAAAGCTTTTGAAAAAGTGGTGTTTGTTAGGTTTTACACGAGATCGCTATGTCTCAATGTCACCTAACAAAAATTGCATTAATCAATATAGAAAACTCTTTGAAGTTTTTGATGTTCATCAGAAAGTACTTCGTCCTCTACAATTTCAGTAAGCAAAATTGAGTCACCCACATCATTTTGGTTGTTAATAAGTCTTCCTTTAATCCTAGTGTCACATTCTTCTTTATACAATCCAACTTTTTGGATTATTTTCTGAATTATCAGATGGAATAGCTATCATGAAAAGCTATAAACTACTTGCACCTTTTCTGAATTTTGAACTATCTAACATTCACTTTTTCTATTCAAATGATCTCCTCTTAGTCTCTGTATAGTTCTGCATGAACTTAATTGTTACAGAATTCTCATTCTTGACAAGGATATTACTAATGTGTTATGATCGACATTATCAGATGCATTGTTAAGCCAGTTAAACATTGGTAAGAATCTTTCTGCTTTCAGCCAAAGATTTATCTGACATCAGCAATTATAGCTTTCCTATTGAGAATCTAGCCTAAATTTTGGCTATCTCTGGCTACATACTGCTGCAATTAGTTTTTCATTATTTTCAGTAAAGTGTGGATTGTGCTATTAATGACATCACTCAAAATTTGCCCATTCTGTTGAAATACTCTCTTTGGAATTCACAAATATATGGATTGTTTCCTATCAGTTAGTCAAGTAACTATGTTTCCCTTTTCTCAACACTTTGAGTGAGAACTTCCAGCATAGCCTCTATTCCTTGAGACATCTCATTTAGTTCTCTGTCAATTCCTGACCCTTGCTTATATCAATGCATTCAGTGCAGGGTGCATTTCTTCCTTCAGTACCATTAATCATTTCTTCCATTTCCTACAGCTACTTTCATGCTTATTTTCGTTCTCCATGTATGACATCTTCATAGCCATTTCACAGCTCATCTGCTCTTTTGTTAGTAGCATTCAATATATCAAATATATTTTGGAGATGATATCTCAAGTTAGGTGAGTTATACTCAGGGTAGCACTTTGACTGTGATGGGCAATTTTCATTTTCTTCAGCTTCAACTTAACTCCACAAATGACTAATTGATAGTGTGTTCTGCTGTCTGCCTGAATCTTCTGGCTGATGATAATGAGCTTCTTCATTGTCTGTGTATTTCATATAGTGGGTCCATAGACAACCCATCTCTGTTAGTAGATTTTGATGCATACAGATCCCAAATGCTAGAACAATCTTTACAGAAACAAACTGCCACTTGTTTTTGCTCGTGGGTGGTGGCTGGCGGATTTGAATCACCTACCTATCATTTATCAGTTGAGTGCTTAACTAATATAACTTAACTACGAGAAAAATCTTCTGCATATTTAGTTACCCTATGCTATTGGAAGAAACTATTTGCAAAGAATAAGCCATTGATAGTGGGAAATTATTTCATGTGGTTTACCATGTCACTTCTACCACCTTGGGTGTGTTTTTTTTCAGTCAGAGAGCCTTCCTTTTCCTTCCAACTTGGCATTCCACACACTGGGGATTTTAGAAAATTTTACATGATTCTTCCATTTTTTTCTCTAATAACAATACTGTTTTCTATAAAGAGAATTCACTTTTTAAAATAATTTTATTGGGGGCTCTTACAGCTACTACAACATTCAGTACATCATTTGTATCAAGCACATTTGCACACATGCTGTCACCTACATTTCCACTTTAGCCCTTGGTGCAAGCTCCTCTTTAAAAAAAAAACAAAAACTCCCCTTTCCCCTCCCCCCTTTTTTAATGAATCATTTTATTGGGGGCCTGTACAACTCCCATCACAATCCATACCAACTTCAATTGTATGCAGGCCACATTTACACACCCATTGCCATCATCACTCTCAAAACATTCTCCCTATATCAGCTCCCGATATCACCCTTCCTCCCCACCCCCT